>JASXSY010002144.1:0-284946 GCA_034509805.1 Sipha maydis
GGTAGGGTGCTCGGTGAACTTCAACGCCGACGGCACGATAGCACCCGCCGATAATATCGGCGCGACGTGAAGGTGTTCCGATGTTCGAACAATATTTAAATTTGAAAATAAATTTATTTCAAAAAATACATAAATCAAATTTTTATGGTGGTATCAATGTTCGTACAATTTGTAGGGAATTTAAGTTTCTAAGTTGGTACATATGGTTAAGTTCGGGAGTACTTATCATTTTTTTTTCTTATCATTTTCGGGAGAAGTGCCAGATGCCCACCTTTAAACATGATAAAAACCCTAAACAAAATTGTTATAGTGATGAGCTCGCTTGTAGGATACTGAAAAAATTTAAAGAAAAATGCCTAAAGTAGTTTCTCGTAGTATTGTATGTTCGGACACTAAAGACCAAGAAGAGTATAACGAGGAGAAGCCGCTGCACTCGTATTACTGTTTATGCGGACAGATGACATTGATTTTGGGTAAGTGGTCAATTTGTAATACCTATTAAAATGTCTGAAACCAAAATATTTGTTTCAAAGTGTTATATCATAATGGTTTATCATACATTTATCATATATCCATTTTTTTCTCAACAGAATAAATCTTTAACATGCATAACACATTATATGACAAAAGAATATTATTATTATTTGTTTGTCGTTTTAGATTGTGCCTTAGAAAAATTACCTTTACGTAAACGAGATGGAGCTAGAGTGGTTGATGGGTCTAAGCACGCCAATAAAACAACTTGTGATCCAGATGAAATTATCTATTTGAAACGACAAGACGGTATCGAAAAACAACACAGATCCAAATGCAAAAAGTTAGTGAATTCCTAATGCCAGTAGGTACAAAATTCACAATATTATTGTTAAATTTTTATTTTATTTTTTTTAAAGGTGTGGTTTGTTCCTATACTATAAACACCAACCAAACACAAACGTATATTTCATTGTACAAGGATCTCTGGTGAAAAATACTGGTGAGGGTCCTAAAATGGATATTTACAATCAAGTAGCAGTAGAGAAACCAAAAAAGATTATGGTTACCAAACACACCAAGAACATGGGCAAGTTCAGTTCAGTTACCGTATCTACTATTGATGAAGAAGAAGATGAAATAGAAGCGGTAAGTAATTATGTACTCTACTGCAGTATATGCAAATCAGTATACATTTTTATTATATTTATAGAGAGAAGTAGCAGATTCATATGCAAACAATGCACGAATAATTGAAAAACAACTCGAAAGGAAAGGCATGAACAAACGTAAAGTGGCAGAATTTGTTGAGCCAGAGATTGCATTAGACATAAAAAGACATGCTCGAGGTACACTATTAGAAAAATTATGATACTATTTTTACTATCCCGTTAATTAATAAATAATAATTTGTATTTTAATTTTATAACTTTTAAAAAATAAATGTTTATATTTGTACTGTATATATAATGAATAAATACATTTTTTATGATGGTTTTTCATTATTAACTAAAATCTGATAAACGAGTTGAGGAGTTCTTGGCATCAGTGATGATGGATCATCATACTCATTGGTAGGATTGTGCACATGATTATAAAGTTGTTTGTAAACAGCTGAAATCACTTCATTTGACTGTCGTCTTACCTTACTTAGGTGCAAAGGATTTTTTAGATAACCAATTTGCGGTACTGCTATAGAATCAGGCATGACCAACATACTTTCTAACTTGCTCTATAAAATTTAATATAACAAAAATTATTCACATAACAATATTTCATAAAAGTAAGTTATATACATTTTCTTGGCAAACAATTATATTATAGAAAAATATGGTTATAATCAAATTACCAAAAAATTTATCAAATTTTCTGCTTCCATTCCTTGGATCTGAGATAACGGAATATTTGCTCCTTGGCCTTGTAAAATTGTTTGGATGTCCTCTAGGTTCAAATGCGTAACAAGATAGTTGGCTTGTTCAGTAGATACTGTTTCTATTTGTTCAGCCATTTGAGCCTGAAGAACCACAAATAATCAATTAATACTGATTCATACTCTGTTGTAATTCTTAATTCATTGTTAATTATTAACATAATTAATTTATTATTACTTTATTTAACATACTTGTAACTTTTCAAGTTTGTCTTCAACATATTGGTACTGCTTTAGTGTCTCATATATGTCATGTAAACAATTTAGACGATATACAGCCATGTCTAATGGTGTTAGTCTGGAAGCACTCAAATTAATAGCTTGAAGTAATGGTTCTAAGACACAAGAAACTATCTACAATTAAAAATTAAAATTTCATTAAATAAATATATAGTATTATCGATTATTCATCCTACCATGGATGTATCTTCTTGTTTATCTTCTGTAACAGCAGCTACTGATAACACTTGCCTAAGGATATTCAACAAGTGACCAATACCAGGAGATGGAGACAGATCTAAAGGCGGTGCTTCAATACGTTCCAAAAGAGTATCTCTTACCAAATTTTGCAATTTGTTTAAAAACACGCATTCCATTGTTTTATGCAACTCCTCAATTGTTTGACAGAGCTGTCCAGAGGGAACTGTCTGAACAAAATATTGTCATAACATTATTGTAATAACATTTCTTAAACATAACTAAATAATTTAAGAATTTTTAAAGTAGATATTGTATGTGCTTCATCAGTTTTTAATACTTTGTTATGCAAATATTAAATTCTTGCTAATCCGTAAATATGTGAAAATCATTTTTAAAAAAAAAAAAGAACCGGATGGGCCTCGCTCTGCTGTACAGTTGGAGGTGGAGTGCACCTCGTTTATAGGATAGGTCATTATTACAATGGATTTGTTAAATTTGAATGCAATGATAGATATCATTGTATACGAATAACGATTCTGAACGGAGTTAATATGTTTGTCTAGGATATAATACATTGTTATTTATAAATATTGTAAAAAGTATATTTTATTTTGAAACGATAAATATATTTTTAAATAAGGATGGGTTGACAGTTGCATACAGCAACATAGTTTGTCAATCTAGAATATTATACATTATATTATATTTTACATGTAATTTTATGTCAATATTCGCTGTTCAAATGCTTATAAAAAAAAAATTGTGCCTATGGATTTTAATAATTTTTGAATGACATTAAGAACTACTTCTGTGGAATCTTCTATTAAATTTTCAAATATTTTGTACGAGCCAAATTTTTTTTATCACCAATTATAAAAAAAAATGTAAAAAATTCGAATATTTTAAATGCCTATAAGTGGCTTAAAAATCAATATAATATTTTGAAAAAAATATGACATAAAGGAAATGCCAATATTAACAGCTGGCAGAAATTTCAAAAATCTGCGACTTATACTTTTTGAATTATAACAAATATTAAAAATCGTTTGAGAATAAACGCTTTTTTATGCAATTTCGTAAATATTTAAATTTCAAACAGTCATAACAATTTTTCCTCAAAGTACGGTAGAAATATTTTCAAAGATTTTTGAAGAGTAGCTTATAGATAACCTAGTGTGAAAATTTTGAACCTTAAGTATGAACACAAAAAATGTTATGAATTTTTATCTACAAAATAACTTGCAAATTTTCGCAATTTTTATATATTTCGTATAAATTGGAACTTTGAGCACTTATAAAAAAAAATTGTGACTTACGATTTTAGATTTTTTTTTATCAGTTAAGGAACAACTTATAAGAAACCTAGTATTAAATTTTCAAGATTTTCTGGCCGGCCAAAAAAATTTTATCATTATTTTAAAAAAAAAAAATTAAAAAAATTGAAAATTTCAATTGTCTATAAACAGCTTAATAAAAGTCAAAATACTTTGAAAATTTAACGGTGTATAGAGAACGCTAATCTAAATATTTGGTGAAAATTTCAAGTATTTACATCGATTAGTTTTTGAGTTATAGCAAAATAAAAAAATTTGATTATGTTGAAAACTGGTTTTGCGTAAAAACTCCTGTTTTTCCCTTATTTTTTTAGGGTTTTTCCCGTCACATTTAAAAAATGTTGAAAATTTTTTACTTTTGACCCCCCAAAGTACCAACTAGATTCACTTTCCTTTCACAAAAGTTGCTACATAAGCAAATCGAAGCATTTTTACTGCCAAAAAAGGTGTCGTCAGACACAAAAAAAATAAAAAAAAAAACACACATCATTGTAAAACCAATAGATTCCATCACTCCGTTCAGAATCTAATAATTAACTTTGCTATAAATAAATGTATTTAGAAAAAATAACAATTGATGAAATATGCAACAAATGTAATACACATAATATAAAAAACTTATAACATTTAGTAATTTCTTTCATTATATAATAAGTTACATTATATTTTAACTTACTTTAATTACAATTTGAAGATAGAATTTAAGTGAACTAGCAACACCATACAAATCAATAGGATTTTCATTCATGTGCAATACACTCTCTACGCGAGATGCTAATGGACTGCATAAGCTTTCAGTTATACTACTCATACATGTTGCTATTTCTTCATCAACATCTATGTCGAAAATCACATGGAATGATTATTCAATTTGAATAAAAAAATACTAATTAATTTTTTACTTAATTTATCACAGTTTTTCAAGAAATAAGTCAGATATTTTCTTTCAATAGGAACATGGTCAATCAACCAAGATAGCATATTGTTTATGTATTGTCTTATATCTTTTGAAAATGTTTTCAATGATGTATCATTTGGATTATTTGCTGCAAGAGCATCAATGAATCTTTGAGCAATTGCAGCTTGTCTTACTGTACAGTATTCTTCTAATACATACCTACAAAAATGTATCTTAAACAAATAAGCTGTTAATTATTATTTATTAGTATGTAAAAAAATTTACTTAAACAACACTGGTCGATCTTGCAATACTTCCATGGCAAAAACGAGTAGCGGACCAGTAGTAGTAGACTCTATATCTTTACAATTTAACTGGCTCCATCTATATAATACTTCCATTGCCATTTGCTAAAAATAAAAGCTTAATAAATATAGATTCAAAAAAAATGTATACATTAATTTAACCTGATGAGTAGAAATTTGTTCCATTAAGCTAAGTGCCGATGTTTGATGACCAGCTTGCATCAGAACTCTACAATTATTACTTATACTTTGGGTTTTACGTAAAGCTTTAAAAAATTCGGAAGTTACAACATTAGATCGCAGGGCACCCACCTCAGAAGGACTCAACTGAAATGCTTTTGAGTATGCATCTGCCAATAATTGTTGATTATACACACTTTTCCTTAAAAAATGATTTGAAGATAAAATTTATAAATAATAATCAGGTAGTTTTTTCTTTTCGATCATGTACCTTTCAAGTTGCAATCGTTTTGTGAGTTCAATTAAATTCTGAGTGTCAGTTTTAGTTTCTTTTAATTGAGATGACATGGACACAACAGCTGTGTTCAAAGAATTCACATTGTCATGTAAAATATTTATTGCATTTTTGACTTTTTCAAATGATGCCAAAAAATTCTGTACAAAACAAGTACACATTGTGAAAAATAAAAACTAGTAATAATTTAACACCATAATATTCAAAATGATAAATTATTTAATCATGCAATTTTCTTTGATACATTTTATGAAATAAAAGTACAATATAGAATCCAATGGATATACTAGTAGTAGGTACGATTAAGAGTTAAAAGTTTAAAACAACATACTTCATTTAATGCAAGACTTCTTTTTTCTATTTTAGTTCTTAATCCTCTTCTACATTCTAATGTATTTTGTGTATAAAATTCAGATATTTCCTTTAATGCTTCAAGTGCATCCTGAATTTTTTAATAAAAATAATGTTTCTTAATTATTATTGTTATATTATTTTTACAGCAATATTATATTATAACTTCATTAAAAATGAAAAAATTGATTATATAAAACAGGTAAAATAGCTTACTTTTCTTTATTTGTTGAAAGAATAAATTTCATATTATAATATAAATATTAAATTTATTCGCTCATTAATGCAATGTTATAACTATAAAATAGTGTTATAATAATTTTCATGATATTTATTTAAAATATAAGAAATATTTAAAAAATAATTTAATGTTAAATAATAAGTTAATATAAAGTGTACCTAATAAATGTTTAGAGATCATTACAAATTTGTATCTATATTAAAAATCTTTACAAGGAAATACCTATAATATTATAGTATTCTAATTATATAAAAAAACGAATGAAATAATTAATTTATTGGTACCTTGTCTCTTTCTAAATGTGTTTCGAGTACACTGGTAACTCTTTTTGATATAATTTCTTCCTCTGCTGTCATACTTAATAACTACAGATAGAATATAATGTACTCAGAAACTGACCATTTACAGAAATTAGTAATACATTAGTTGTCGTTGTCTAAAATATTAAAAAGCTACATCAATGATTAATTTTTGGTTTTAATAAAAAAACTTATATTAACTCTTGTTATCAGATATTATCATATTCCATGTTATCGTATAATTGATACTAGAATCACAGAACAACCAGAAGCAGTGGCGGTGTGAACGGAGTTAATTTGACGCAGCCGCGTTACGAAAAAAAGGGTGGATGAGTGTTGAAAGTTACAACATTTGTAGTTGAGTAGAAGTTAGGAACTTGTTTTAACGTAATCGATTGAATATAAATTAAATTCACAACAATCAATAGCGCAAAAATTCCAATAGATTAGGTGTTGAGAATTTGTCCACTGCGTCAATGAAATAGTAAGTCCACGCCGCCACTGTATACATATATGTGGTTCCGACTATAGCTGTACCAGTTTTTATAATTTGGTGATGGCTGTTGAATATTTGAGTATTATTTCTACATAGAATTGAATTGTACAAATGGTTGACATTTTTTATGAAATGACAGTGGTTATACTTAAGCAGGCAAATTAAAATGTCGAGAAATACAGAACTAAATTGTTCATACCTATGTATTTATTACAGAAATAAAAATATTTTTATGATAAGATAGTAATTGATCAATTAAAAGTACTTGACTAGTATAATTTTAAAATAATAAAAATATTTTCTATTCTTTAAATTGTTTTCGTAGTTTATACAAAACATGAATATTTAATATCAAAGATAAAATTACTTCATTTTAAGGGGGTACATTTTGGAGCATTTGATATCAAAACAATTGCTTCAAATGCATACTTCGAAAAAATTATAATAAAATCATTTATTCCGATATTACTTTCGTGAATATTTTAGATACTTAATAAGAACATAAAAATAAAAACTAAAAAAAAATACTTAAAAAAATATTTTTTAAATGCTATGCACAAAGATTTAATTGTTGAACGGGTGTAAAACGTATTTTATTGAACAAGTCCAGAAAAATTTAGAGACTATAAAAATGTAAATTTGAAGATCTATATTGAGGGTTTATATAAAAGGGTTTAAATAAAAAGCATTATTTTATTATAAATAAAAACCAAATTAGAAATATTAAGCAAAGTAAAACATTTTTTTTTTTTATTCAGCATCATAAGAGAAAGGAGCGGAAAAAAATAAGGTCACATGTGCAGGTACAATTCTTTTACGAAAGACATAATTGACAATTATTTAAAGGTAATTGAGGAAAATACTTATTGAAGAAGTGATGATACAAAATTATTGCTTCTGGATGCCAATATGAAAATAATGGCTCTGAACAGAGTAAGAATCAACAAGATATTAGTTATTTAAGTAAAGGAAGAATTTACATATAACTAATTATGTACACAGAATTTATTTTTGATTTTTATGATTAATAATAGTCATATTGATAACATTAACAGTTATTTATTATACAATATAATAAATGAATTGAATAGATTTTGCCGTTTTAAGTAATTATTTCTAAGATTATTTCAGAAATTAAAATGCTTAAATTATTTAATAATTAAAAAGATAAATGTCGTTCGGATTATCTATGGGTTAGAAAAAAAAAATTTAATTATGAAATTTTATTTTTATCTGTATTAATCGTGTAAAAACTCGTAATTTCAAAAGACAATGAGTATATAAAAATATTAATATAATTATGAACCTTACAAACATAATCGAAAAATTTTATTACCGGAAAATACTATTTATAAATACATTTCTTGCATTTAGTGATTCATATGTACATATTATAGCGATAAGATAATTCTCAAGCCCGTTCGGATTTTCGAGACCATAGGCGGCATTTACGGAGGCATGAGGGAGCAATTGCCCCCCAGGAAAAATATTGAGAGGGCAAACTCATCATTTTGCCCCCTCATTAATTAAATATTATTAAAATGATTTTTAATTTTTATAAAATATTTATGTTGAAATTACTCTTGTACAATTATATAAGAAAATCATATGTTAAATCAATTCAAAAGTATCAATATTACCATAAATTAATATAAACTTATGTAAATTCTAGAAAACTGTATATTAATATAATATTATGATTACTTTTAAAACATAACATAAGATATACCACATATTTTTATTTTTATTAAGATGCGAATCTGTACTATCCGTTCATACAATGTCCGATTAAGTGTCGGTTAAAACTAACCGGTAGAATTCTGTCGGTTAACACATGATAAATTCTTCCAGTTAGCGTTATCTGGCACTAACCAAACATTGTAAGAACGGCCCTTAGTATATGTGGTGATAGAACAAAAATACTATGAAAATAGGAATAAGAAACCCATTAGTGGCACTTGACTGGGAAATTATTATATTTATACATATAAATTATAAAAATATAGGAGTGTGAGATGTTATATGTTATTATTGAGATAATAAGTAAAATTAAGGTGAAATGTATATGTATTAGATAAGTTGAATATGAGAAAATTTTTAAATGGGTCAGTAAAATATGATTAATTTTTGCCCACCCTATAATATGAGCCAAGTGCCGCCTATGATCGAGATTTATATATACAAGGGTAGAAAACGTTTATTACAAATGCAAGGTTACTGAAAATATTATACTCCAACAATACACTTCTCAATAATTTGAAGAATAACCTAAGCATTTTTTATCAGTACTGTAGTACTAGTACAGTACTATAGTAATAAACAACTAAATGAATAATAACATACAGATTCGCAGTGAGATAAATGAAAATATATTTATTGATAATAATTGTATTTTGTTTTATTATGGTTTAATAGATGTAGACCACTTAACATTCAGTTAAATTTTTATTTACATCCCTTTACAAGCCGGGAAAAACTTGAAATGTTAATTTTACAGAATTCCAAAATAGCTATTTTATGGTACAAGTTGTTTCAATAATTTAAAATTATCACGATTTCGAAATAAAATAACTGTTTTTATAATTAGATGTAAGCAGTGTCGGATTAACTACTAGGCACGGTAAGCACGCTTGCGCCACTTTCGAGGGGCGCCAAAATTTAATAAATTTATTGCAAATTAGAACGATTCTAAAAAATATTTTTTTGTTGTATAAATTTTATATTTTAAATTTTAATATGTATTAATTCTTACAATATTTTAGATTCTGAACGGATTAATGGAATTTATTGGTTTTACAATGATGTGTGTTTTATTTTTTATTTTAGATTCTGAACGGAGTGAAGAATGTATTGATTTTACTATGATGTGTGTGCTTTTTTTTTTTTTTATTATTTTTTTTTTTTTGTGTCTGTCGACACGATTTGGGGCAGTAAAAATGCTTCGATTTCCTTATGTAGCAACTTTTCTGAAAGGAAAGTGAATCTAGTTGGTACTTTGGGTCAATATTTTCAATATTTTTTAAATGCGACGGGAAAAACCCTAAAAAAATCTATAAGCTACTCTTCAAAAATCTTTAAAAAAATTTCTACCGTACTTAGAGGAAAAAATTTTATGACTGTTTGAAATTTAAATATTTACGAAATTGCATAAAATAGCGATTTATTCTCAAACAATTTTTAATATTTGTTATAATTCAAAAAGTATAAGTCGCAGATTTTTGAAATTTCTACCAGCTGTTAAAATTGGTATTTCCTTTAAGTCACATTTTTTTCAAAATATAATATTGATTTTGAAGCCACTTATAGGCATTTAAAATATTCGATTTTTTTACATTTTATTTTTATAATCGGTGATGAAAAAAATTTGGCTCCTACAAAATACTTGAAAATTTAATAGAAGATTCCACAGAAGTAGTTCTTAATGTCATTCAAAAATTATTAAAATCCATAGGCACAATTTTTTTTTATAAGCGTTTGAACAGCGAATATTGACATAAAATTACATGTAAAATATAATATAATGTATAATATTCTAGACTGACAAAGATATCGGTTTTTTTTTTAAATGCTCTTACTCAAAAACGAAAAACCGCAACAACTTGAAATTTTCACCAAATCTTTATATTGACGTTTTCTAAACATGGTTAAGTTTTCAAAGTATTTTGACATATTTTGACTTATTTATAGACAATTTAAATTTTCGATTTTTCTAAATTTTTCGTTTCAAAATAAAATATACTTATTACAATATTTATAAATAACAATGTATTATATTCTAGACTAACATATCATCTCTACTTTTCTCACTTATCATCACTACACGTGTATTTAAAAAAAAAATTAATTTTCGTTATAAATTTCAGTTTGAGTTAACGTACTTGGTATTTTCACAATCATACTTGTGTTTGAGTTCGTATAATTTAAATACACGGAATATTAAAAATAAAAATAAAAGTTACAAGAGGGTAGCACTTTTATCGAGCGTAAGTCTATACCGCAGATGATGCGAGTAAAGAAGAATAAGTACTGAGATACTTTTTCAGATTAAATTTCAGTATAACTAATTAGCTTTTACATACTACAGAACCTAACGTATATATTGTACAAATTTATGCATTTATTTATATATTGTATATATTTATAATATAAATTATATAGTATATATTATATACTCCGTTTCAAAAGAGAAAATACCGCTCTCACGCATACCCTAGGCCAATTTTATCAATTATCGCCGAAACGGGACTTCGATTACGCGTGACGATTACCGATTAAAATTTTCCGACAAGCATATAGCAATTTCAATTGAATTGCTTATAATACATTTAAAAAAAGACCAGAAGTGTAATAAAAACAATTTTTTTTAAATACACGTGTTTCACGTGTAATAGAAACCTCTAGTATGGCATAATGGCCTTCTGTTTGAACTTAAAAAATTTCTCTCACCTATCTACTACCTCCTAATAAAATCATACCTTTCAGAATGCTATTTTCAAATCCGATATAACGATAAAAAGATAAAAAAAAAAAATTAATTCAATGTTATTATAATATATAAAGCAAATTATTCACTATCGAAACCGATTAATATATCCTAAATTTTTTATCTATAATCAGTTTTCTCAAAACTAAAGTCTAATATATGAGTATTAATTGTTTATCATCGTCAGGGCCGGATTTAGGAATGTGGGAGCCTTGGGCCCACCTTAGAAGTATATATTATTTTTCGATAACATATATTTAATATTTTAATATATTATTACAACTTTATAAGTGAATTTAATTTAATAATAGGTATATTAACATTTACCGAAAAACAATATTTAATTAGAAATAAAATTATGGTTTAAAAATACTTATATTATAATGCCAAAATAATAATAACAAAAAAAAAAAAAAATGTAACACAATAAAAGTAGGTAATAAATTATGTTCATTAAATATATATTTACTAACTAGTACTGTCATTATATCGTATATATACCTACATATTACATAGTTTATAATAATAATATTAATATAATACTAAATAGCATATAATTAATAATAATTTTTATTATATTGCAACTTTGCGAGATTTCGTCGCTGCAAATTTTTCAACTACTTGAGAAAAATCCAATGCTCTAAGTATGTCACTTTCTATACTTAACAGTGCAAGGGTTGATAGTCGACTTAGTGTCATCGAAGTTCGTAGTCGGTTTTTATCAACTTCATTTTTGAAAACGATCGTTCCTCACGGCAGTTGGACACCATCAAAACCAAATATATACGCAGCACTACTTCTATATTAGGAAATTTACATTGTAAATTATTTTCCACAATAATCCTGTATAAAAATATTTCCCATTGCTCATTATCTTTACGCGTTTCTACATATATTTTGAAAAATGAACTGAACTGTATGAATTCATTACCAAGTGAAGATTCTAAATCATTGGGGTAAATGCTAACAAGATAATTTGCAGCAGATTGTAGCTCAGAAGTTTCTAATTTTTCAAATGTATTTAAAAAACCAAAACGTTGACAAATTGTTTCGTAAGCAGCTATTCTTTCGGTTAATGATACTGCCAATTGATCAATTACTGATATGAAGCTTTCTGATCTGAATTTTTCTCTTGGTGATAACTGAGTTGAGGCTGTTTAATTATTATTTAATGAACTGAGTCTAACATTTTTTTTCCGATTATGAATTGGCGCATAATCTTTAAATCCTGACATGTCTTTTGCCTTTTCTTCGTATTCTTCATATTTATTTCGTATTTCTCGAACAAAGGATAAAAGAGAATTAAGAGCATTTACAGCAATTTGAAGAACTATTTTTGGGTCTTGTAAAATATGATTTGTTGAATCAAACCTCTCTAAAATATCATTCCAAAAAATTGCATAAAAAGCCACTTCAAGTTGACATATTGATTTGTAAAGTTTTTCAGATTGAATTTTAACAATGTATTTTTGATCAAGATCGTTTGAAATTTCTACCAAAACTTCTTTTATATAATCATAACCAAATACAACAGCTTTTGTTGCGTCTGCCCGACATGACCAACGGGTTTCGTTCAAATTCTTTAAAACGTAAACATGTTTATTTTTATCTATGCAAGCTATTTTTTTTGTTAAAAGTGCATAACGTGTGGGAGTCGCAGTAAAAAACACGTAAAGGGTTTCTATAAAATCAAAGAATCGAATAGCTGCAACACATGAGTTGGCTGCTGTTTTCCCAACTAAATTTAAAGAATGACCACAACATGGAATAAATTCTGCCAATTCATATTTATTTTTAATTAAGGCTTGCATTCCTTGTGTCGTATACGCCACGCAAAGGCTTGACGTATAACAACACTAAAACAAAGTATTTGTCGGTTGTTGGACACTCTAACCGTCAAACAAGCACGTAAAGAAAAACCTAATAATTGGCCCGGACGACTACCTTATTAAGTGACAAAGAAGACGATCTAGCACTGCTTAATAGGATAGTCGAAAACAGGTTCTTTAAAAGGCTTACTTTCCCTTACGGCTCTAAAGTTATTTTACACTCGAAACAACTGACAAAGAATAAGATCTAGCACTGGATGTTTCGAGCGTGAGTTAATCTTCACCTAAACAATATTTTACTCTCCCCTCAAACTGACAAAGAATATGATCTAGCACTGGATTGAGGTTTGAAATACAATATAGTTTTAATACCCTTTTTGTAAGTGTACCAACTTTTTCATATACTCACACAAAATACTTAAAATAGATAAATTACCAAACTTGAACACCTTTTACAATTATGATCAAAACCTTTTAATTAAAGAAAACAAAAATATAATTAGTACAAAAATAAAAGAATGACCGATCACTTCACTCGTGAATCGGGCAGCGTTCCGTCCTCCGCATCGATGGCAGTAGAACGAACCCCTGTCACGTCCTTCCGGCGGCGTTTTATTCTATTGTCATCTATTTGGTCAGCATTCCCTGAAGGTGGTATGTGTGTGTGAGTTTGCTGACCAACTAAATTAAATGTTAGGTACCATCCATATTTTATTGATGATACAACACTTGATACTTGCCACTCATGTTTTCCGCATTATCATATGACTGACCACGGCAGTCATTCAATTCAATTTTATGATTGTCCAAAAATGTTATGAGAGTATTTGCCATTTCAATGCCAGTGTGACCACAATTTGGTATAAATTTTAAGAATCTTTCTACTGGATTAATTCCTTCTATGTAGCGTAATACTATAGTCAATTTATCCATAGGCGGAACCAGAGTTTTACATTTGAGTGTGCCCGGCTTTTTTTTGTAGTTATTTTTTTATCTATTTGTATAAATTTACAAGTTTAAACAAATACAGTTTTGATTACATACCTCCTGTAAGATATGTAATATGTTAGTATGTAGTGATTATAATAATTTATTGTTTTATTTTATAATACATTAGTTCAAAAATCATTATTTTATATTTATTAATAAATAAATAAACTGAAACCACACTAGTATAATTTATTGTATTAATTTATAATAATAATCGTCTTTGAAATGGCACAATACTTTTAAATTCTTCTATAACTTCAAAAGCTTCAACATTGGCAGTTAATTCTTGTTCGACATATAATAGCATGAGTGATTCCAACCGATCTTGTTTCGTAGTTGATCTTAACTTCGTTTTCACGTGAGTCAATTTAGAAAACGCCCTTTCACAAGAACAACTTGTTACAGGGATGACAGAAAAAGTTTGAATTGCTGCATTAAAAGCCGTGTATATTTTATATTTTTCATTTTCTTGCATCCACTGGATCCATCCACTTAATGTTGTTGCTGAATTTCCAGTTGGTACAGTTTGATTTGCTTTTAACAATTTTATTTCTGCCATTAATTCATCTTGAGAAATTTTGAATTTTTCTTTTAAAACAGCTGCTTCTTCATTATTTAATGTTAGATTTAAGAGATTTCCCACAGCATTTATAATTTTGATTGTTTCCTGCTGAAATCTTAAATCTAATGACGCTACCATATTATCTAACATTTGGTAAGAACACAAACTTCGTAATTCTTCTTCCTTATTTTCATAACTATGTTGTGTTTTGGCAAATTCATCGAAGCGACTTGATACCATCCGTTTTTTAACTAATGGAATATCTATTTCTAGTTCTATGCACACATTTTTTTGCTTCATCAAAAATTTTTTGAAACTCAGTTTCATTTCTTAAATTTATAAAAGCTGCTCGAAGAGACTTTATGCTGGCCATAGCATTAATTAGATTAATATCAGGACTTTGCAACAATTTACTTACTTTGACAATTAATTGAAGTATTGGGTGCATCATTGTTAACCCGAATATAAAATTAAAAGATTTTACTTGATGTAATAAACCAATTCCTTTAACTTTAACATCACTTTGCTTAGTTGTTTCAATAATTTCAGTAAGAGCTCTAAGGATGGCTGAATAATTAATTTTTATCACGGCAACAGCTTCCGCGCGACAAGCCCACCTAGTCGTGGAAAGAGACTTTAATGTTCTCAATGTTGAACCGATTTCATTAGATATTTTTTCAAAAGTTGCGTGTCGTGAACTACTCCCTTCAATAAATGTGTAAATAAATTGTACAATTCCAACAAAATCAAAAATTAATCTATTTCCTTTGTGTAGTGTACAAGCATCGACTAAAACTAGGTTCAAACAATGTGCGTAACAATGCACATATACAATATTGCTGTTTAATTTTTTACATCTCATCTGAACTCCTGATACACTTCCTGACATGGCTGCCGCGCCATCAAAGCAAACTGATAACACATTTTTCCAATCTACTTTCAATACGGAGAGAACAACTTTTAACTCATTGAAAATAGCTTGGGCATCTACAGATGTAAGTCTGCGAATAGCTACTAAATGTTCTACTGGAGAATTAAGCTTATCATCAAAAAATCTCAAAACAATTGCCATTTGTTAGTGGTGTCCACAATTGCTTGTTTCGTCAGCCATTATTGAAACAAGTTTGTTCTGGATGGAATGTGATATTTTTCGTAATATTATGTTGCTTATGCTGATAATAATATCGTTTTGGATTTTTCCACTAGTGTATAAAGCATTTTGAGGTCCATTTGTTAGATGATCTTTTAAAGTAGGGTCATATTTCGACACTAAATCTACTAAATCTAAAAACAGTCCTCGTGCCATGCTGATTTTACTCTCGTCATGGCCTCTAAATGGTCTACCTCCTTTTGCTAAACAAATAACAATATCAATCAACCTTTCCATTATCTGACGATTTTTTATTTTAACTTGATTTTGCTTTGAAATAAACACCTCCTTTTGCTCATCTAACAACATATCAACTGATTTGCCTTTTATATAACTGCTCCAAGAAGAAACGCTATGTTGATGGCCTTTAGATTTATCATGGTTACGGAAACATTCGTTTGCTCTATGCCAATTCTTAAATCCTTTTTATATAAAAGCAAAATCAATATGACCTTTTGTTGCTGGATCGTTTAAACAAAATACACGACAGTAAAAACAAAATGCAGAATCAAGAACTTTACTAACTTTTCTAACCACGAATACTTATTGTACCATTCGAATTGGAAACTCCTATATTTTGAGCCTATCATTGTTCTAGGAAAATCAAATTTTGGTTGGTAGGGACCTTTGTCAATTCTATCTTTTTTTTCTAATCTTGAAACGGGTATCTCATTTATAGGGTCATCTGCATCACCGAAAATCTGTTTGTTAAGAACTTCATTATTTGGTAAAGCAATGTTTGGAGTATTTTTTAGATCTTCATTTTTGTTGCACTTGAATATAAATTTATCTATTTTCTATCTTCAATAACAAATTTTAATAAAAACTATTTTGAATTCGATTATTCAAATATAATGTATTATTATTCCTTTTCCTCCTAATAGATCACAACCCGCGTCGAGACATCGACAATCAAAACGCCGGCGAAAGACAATCGATTAGACAATGTAGTAAAATATGTGTATAATATTCGTATATTGATATATTATGATATCACTCATAATGTCTCTAAATATTTATAATTTTTATATTTTGTCAGATAGCGTCTAGTCAATGATTTGTGATTTTCTGTTGGGAAATAAGACACTTAATATATTATGTATTTAAACGAAAAATATTTGTTTTTATTTTATTAAAAGACAATAGCTAATTTTAATAAATACTAAAACATATTTATAATTTGTAAAATTGTGATCAAATTTTGATTTATTATTAATAACCAAAAAAAGATTAAAATAATAATAATAATAATATTCAGTTATCATCAAGACATTTAATATTTGGCATTATTTATACAAAATAGATGATAATAAATATTTAGTCCTGTATTTTCGTATTTAATATCTGGCCACCCAACATTTTATAATATAGTACAGTACTTACATTTAAAATTTAGAAATCCGTCGTCCGAGGTTGTTGTACACAAAATGAACGACTTATATTATAACGACTTATAACGATAATATTATATTACCTAGTGTTAGGGTTGCCAACTTCAAATTAGGAAAATACCGGCCCAAAGCCCAAGGTACAAAAAAAGGTCATAATTTTCTTATTACTAATTCGGCTTTAACCGTATCCACCCCTTAACAATTACGTTCGTTTGTCCACTAACTATTATTATAATTATTCACGTGTCATCAAAAAAATTGTTTAAATTAAATCCATTCTTTTATTTGTAGATAATAAATATTAACAAAATAACAATGCTTTTGTTGATAAAAAATTAAAAATAATAAGTAAATTGAATACAGTTGGTAATGTTTTGTAATAAGTTAAACTAATATAATAACATTGCTTTTGTTATTTTAAATAATATAAAAATGAAAATAGCTTGGAAAATAGTATTATATTAAATATTGTAGAAATTATTTCTTAAACTTGTACTTCGTACACAGTCTCGCTGCAGCTAGCAAATCTGTTTGGTCCTTAACAAAGTCAAAAAATTCAGAACACGAGAACAGAAGATTATTTTGGATAACGAGTTCTGCTTTTACCGTATCAACACCAAGCCTGTTTCTTCTGTCCATAAACCATTCATATGACTGAATATTCGTTCGACAAAAGCATTACTACATGGTACTGAATATACATATCTCACAATGCTTTTTAAATTTGGAACTTCCACAGATGACATTTGGAAAAATTTTATCCATTTTTCAGAGCTAGTTAACTCACAATTATTAAGCACGTTATCTGGCATTAATTTTAATAAATTAATTTCATCGTAAAGTTCATTTTCATTCACTTGAATTCCAATACATTTTGCTAGAATTGATAACTCCATTATACTTGGTATTTTATTATGTAATTTTAAACACGTAAATAATTTGAACGGAGAACTTTCAAAATTAAACCACTTTTCAAGATAATCAATAGCCCGTTGATAAGTAAGAAGTGCACTCGTCTTAAATTCATTTTTCTCAGTTAATGTTAGACCATTTAATCTAGTTGTAACAGTTATTCCAAAAAACTCGTCATTTTTACGATTTGAGATTTGATTTCTCAAGTCATTCATTATATCAAATACATCAGTTGCATTTAAATTTTTTTTCTCTAACATCAATATAGACTTTTGAAATACTGATAAAATATGGTGAACAAACCAGATATAGCATTCACTGAGGGTTAGCTGCTTTGAAAGTCCATCAACTTGGTCTTTAATAAATTTCCAAATTATTCTATCACAATTATTTTTACCTTTTTTTAAAAAATATATTTTAATCGCACTCCAATTTAGAATTAAACGATCGACAGCCGTATATAAACTGAGCCACCTGACGGAAATATGACGTAATACGTTATGAAAATCTTGTTGAACAAATTCAAAACAGTCCTTAAGTTCCGTTATTCTTTTAGCACTAATAGAAAACTCATTAAAAACTTTTATTACTAATGTTTCAACGTCATATTTTAACAATTTTAGACTATGCTTAGCTGTATTATGCAGTACATGACAATTACAATTAGCTTTTATTATGGATGGTTTTTTTTTTAACAATTTTTCGTAAACAGAACAATTTTTGCCATAATTCACTGAAGCGTTATCTGCTCCAAAAGCCGTGATATTTTGAATATCTAAGCCAAAATTTTCAATAGCACGTAAAATAGTGTTAAAAATTGATTCAGAAGTTTCATCGGGTTCTTCATAAAAATCCAAAAGATAATCTTTAGCCCCTTTTTCTAAGTCAAAAAATCTCACTGCCAAAGGAAAAAATTTGCGATTGCCTTTATTTGATGCATCAGTTGATAAAGAAAACGGTAAATTTATTGGATATTTAAGTTTTTTAAGGGGAACTTCGATTGCAAAAGGACAAAGCACATTTTGTACAAGAGCTTCCATCTTTATTCTACCAAGTCTAATTTTTTTGGCCAAAGTAGCATCACTAAAATGTTTTAATTCCAATTTTACGCCACAATCAGTTGATAAATAGCTATGATGATGCTTAACACAGTGAAAACACTTACTAAGTTCTATCGCGGCAACTGCGTCATTCTCTTTTATGTCTTGAGTAACAAAATAATTTTTTATTACCGCTGATTTTTGTCTACTTTGGACAGTTGAAATATGTTTTTTCGAATTTGAATGGGACTGAACTGCGTTAACACCGTCATATTTTACACTAAATACATTCATACAATAAATACAACGAGCCTTATTTATATCGTCATGTTTAGCAAGCCAATTAGAAAATCTAGAGTCTTTCATCCAATTGTCATTGAATACACAATTTCGTAAACGTCTCTTTTTTAATGGGGTGGTTGGTTTATCGTAATTATTAGAATCACTGTCACTCATTTTAACAAATAAAAATGGATACAAAATAAACACACAAACCCGATCGAAATACGTACATACTACACTGTGATGCACTGACGCCAACGGGAAACTAAATACTAAATTTACTGATTGTGTTGTAACATTAAATATATATTGTATAATTCGTAATATCGTATCATAAGTTTATAAATACTATTCTAAAAGACTACTAATAATAATATTGTCGTGCCGATGAGGAATACCGAGAATTGCCGACTTCGATAGTTATCATATCGTAAATTAGGTTTTACCATTGATTATAATTTATAATTTAAAAATACCACGAACTATGATTATGATCATAGTTCGTGATAAATACTAGTATTTATAATCAATACAAGTTTATTAAATTCTCTTGCATTTTATAAACACACCAATACTAATTATTATTATTTTTCTTACAAGTTAAAACTCAATGATAAATTTTAAATTACCGGTTTTTTAAAGGCCGGTAGAGGGTTGTTACCGGCAACCGGCCATCAACCTTAATTTCCGGCTAGGCCGGTCAAAAACCGGCCGGTTGGCAACCCTACCTAGTGTATGTGAGTTGCTTCAATCACGACGTAACGTTAAAAATGAAATAACAAAAACAATCAAACTATTATTTCTTAATCGTCTTCTTCGACCGTCGTTATCAGCGCGGTCTCGGTTTCCGAAAAAAGGCAATATTTTTGCGCTAAAAATAGTTACCAGTTGGCAGTCACCGCTATAAATTGTCTATTAGTCCAAGTTTTCATGTTGATGTCGACGACAATAACAATAAATCTAATTTAAAATGTACGATAATATAGTGATTTAAAATCTAAACATCCACACTTCGTTAATAATGTAAAAAAATAGCTATTGGTAAAAAATACATTTAGTTATTATTTTATTTTAGAGATTTATTCTGAACACTCGTAGTTTAATTTAAAAACTGAAATTCAATTAATGTGTTATGTTATTAATGAATTTTTTTTTTTTGTACATTAGGGTGTGCCTCGGCACACCCGGCACACCCTATAGATCCGCCTATGAATTTATCTATATGTGCTTCATCGGGAGTAGAATCTACAGATACAGAATTCTTGTAATTATTTCGCTTAATACTTCTTTAGCCATAAGATCAATTAATTCTTCACAAATAGTTGATGAAAGATAATTTGTATGACCACTTTTTTTATTCGCATGATCTTTTATTGGATTGAACTCCGCCACTAATTCAAGAATTCCAAGATAATTACCATTTCTTGGTGAACCAATTATTTCGTTATCCCCTCTAAATGCTAAGCCACGTTCTGCAATAAATTTGATTGTGCTAACTACTCGCTTTAGAACTTTACGCCAATAAGAAGATAAATCTGCAATCTGTTTTTGAAGTTGATGGTCTAGACATCCAATTTTTCTCTCTCGATAATTTAATGCAATAATTGCTTCAATATGATGTTTAAATGTTTCATGTTGGGATAACTTTTCAGCTGCATGTTTTCAATCACAAAATCCGTCACTAGATAACTTTCCATTTTTTCCCCTAATAGTTTGCAAATGTAACAATAGATTTTACCAGTAGTTGGAGAGAAACATAACCAATTACGATTAATGACTTCTTTATTTTTAGTTATCCGTTTGAAAAAATGTATAGAACATTTCCTACTATTGTGTGCAGAGAAATCAGCCCGATCTTGTTGGACGGATTTTGTTTCTAATAACTTTTCATCGCAGTTTTGCAAATTTGTAGATCCTTGTTTTATCCAATATGTTATCATTTCATTGTTACAACTTTGAGGCCAAATACCTACATCATTTTCAAAACCAATAAAAGATTTCGACATATCCGATTCTATGGTGGGTTCATTTTCTATAGTATTGGTATTTTCGGTATTTAATTTATGAAGTTCAGAATCAACATTTTTTTCCTTTTCTATAGGTACATTATTCGCCACTTATGGGTTTGAATGGTTTGATTGTTCGATAATTACATTTTCACAAAGTGTTTCATTTTCTCCGGAGGTTAAAATTTCAACATTGTTATTATCAGTTTCATTTTTTAAAATATTTGCTGATTGTCTTGTGGAAGAAAAATAATTGGTCAGTTTTGGAATTTGGGAAATAACTTCTTCTATTTGTTTATTACGTTCTACCTTTAACTTTCTTTTTTGAGTACCAGAAGTATATATGCGAGGTGTTTTATGACGATCGTCTATAGTTTTGGTAATTGATGAATTAATGACTATAATAGAGTAAACGATATTTATATTATTTTATTAGTAATTTATTTCAGCAGTTTTTTCAAAGACAATTTTTTTATTTAGTAGTGACGGCTCGTGCTAAGGTGTAGTCACTCCCTACGTATATTTGAAAATAAAATGATATTTGCAATTATCCTTCTTATAGTACCTAAATAGGAATTATTATGGTTTATAATTCTTTTATAAATATTAAGCATTAATTTGTTATTTGGGCCAACGCCTGTTACTATTATTATTATAAATAAATTATAATACTATTGATTGTAGAATAAATCTTGTTTGTTGTGTATACCTACCCTATTATACTCGTATAGTGTGGCGGTCCGTGGCGCATACAAAATATGTATTTTATTTTGTTTAATTTATAAATTCAAAAAAAAAATTACCGCGCTACCATAAATCTAGTAGATATTCAATAAAATAAAATAATTAATAACATAAAATAATAATAAATCTAAAATATGCTCATATAATTATTCAGTGAATGTTTCAATCGGGTAGGAATATTATTTTAAAAATAACAATTAAAAAATTAAAATTAACTAATATCGTCGGAATAATAAATTTAATAGTGAGAAATAATACATTAAACTAACCTGGATAATTATCACGTTCTAAATAGTACTCGTGTGGACGTATGGTTGAATACGAATCACGGACTAAGATAGTATCTTAGTCCGTGATACGAATAAATATGGTACTCACTACTCACTGTACTCGTCTATATCACATCAATGTTAAATATAATCATTATCTACGTTATTGCATGTTTTTATAAAAACCCTATTCGGCACGTATTTATCAACAACAGCGGTCGGGCGGCTTGCTATACAAGTAATATGTGTTTATTTATAACTGATAGTCTCAAAATTTAAAACCATACCAAATTAGCGATATCGCTTATCCTACTCTACAAGTCATAATAATCTATTTTAAATTACTTTAATAATTTTACTACATAAAATATGATTGAACAATATTATTCGATTTGTGATTTAAATTTATTTTGCAAACATTATATTGTGTGTTACTCTTGGATGCAAAAAAGTCCCGTTAAGTGGGGGCCCTCATTTTGTGGAGGCCCGGGGTCCAGGGCCCCCTGTGCCCTCCTCTTAATCCGGTCCTGTTAATATTATGTATGTAAAATTTTTTGTTCATTAAACCAAGTTTTTTTTAATTTTAGGTATTGTGTTTTCTTCTTTTTATACATAATATTGTATTTATATCATTTAATTTTTAATTTTAAAAAATATGTCTAGAAATTAGCTCATTAATGTTGAGTGCACGTATAGTTAACTTGATTTTATTTACTCAGTTTTTAATTTACAATTATAATATATATAGTCGCGCCGCGTACACCGTTCATTACACACGTGTTCTGTACATCGCTCCGTATAAATCCGTGTTACTTAAACCAAAATGAAATAAAAAAATTTTCATTTTACACCATTGAATGCGTAATGAAAATCTCTACATTAAACTGTTCTTAAACACATCGAAAAATCTAAACTTTGTCGATAATTTAAAAAAATTAAGAATTATAATTACTAAATTGCCAATTATCTACTCATACGACCACACCGGCTATCGGACAGCCGGCGGTCATTAGTCTACACCGTTATCGCGTCGCAGTGTCATTAACTATCTATACATACAATGGCTCCGAAACCACCTATCAACAAAAACAAACCAAGTAAATCAAGTCAATGAATACCCAGTCTATCTACATCTCAAAATAGCCCCACAAAAAGCCGTATACAGAGTGCATCAAGTGACGTATTTAATTCATCAGTATAAATGAATGAATCCCAAGCAATATTACCCACGGGATCTACATCCAAAAGAAACCTCTCATCTACCGATAACCCAGAACCTAAAAAAAATAAATCTATTTTTATAACGGCTAACAGATACTCGCCGCTCGCTATAGAGAACGAAAATAACGAAAATACTTCACACTATTCCCAAAGAAACGTAACAGAAATCACTGATGACTCACCTAGTAATAAAATCAAACTCCCACCACCAGTATTTGTCCGAGGTGTATTAGATTTTGTCGAACTTCGCAACCAATTAATAAAGCTAATTGGTTCAGAAAATTTCTCCTTCAAATCGTCAACAAACGATCTAAAAATACAAACTACCGAACCAGAGTCATACCGTAAATTATTACATTTTCTGAAAGATAAAAATGCGCAATACCAAACATACCAACCCCAAGAGGATAAAGCCTTCCGAATAGTTATCCGGAACCTACATCCATCGACACCGACAGACGAAATAGGAATAGCCGTTGAAGAAATAGGCTTTTCGGTCCGACAAGTAACTAATGTACTCAAGAAAATAACGAAAGACAAACTGCCAATGTTTTTTGTTGACCTAGAACCAGCCCCAATCAATAACGATATATTTAATATAACATCCCTACTCCATACCAAAGTAAAAATAGAGGAGCCACACAAACGAAGAGATATCATTCAATGTCAAAATTGTCAGAACTACGGCCACTCAAAAAAATACTGTTCATATCAGCCTAGATGTGTCCGCTGCGGTGAAAATCATCCAACCAGCAACTGTACCAAATCATACGAGACTCCAGCCAAATGTGCCCTGTGCAATTTGACCACCCAGCAAACTACAAAGGATGCCAAGTGTATAAGCAGCTCCAACGTTCCCGCAAACCAACCACAAATAATCTCAAACCAAACTTCACCAGCTCAAACTCAACTGTCGTAAGGAATGTAAGTATAAATAATAATGAATGTAAAACTTCCCAACAGCAACCTACACAATCAAATCCTACTCCATACCAAACTCGATCTTATGCTCAGGTCACATCTGACCAAAATCCTAATGCGTCTAATAATAATGAAAACGCGACTCTCTCAAACTTCATAAATGAATTCAAAGCACTGATAAACCCTTTGCTATCCCTTCTCACTACAGTTCTCGATCGCCTACTCGCTCAGAATGCCAAATAATTCTCTCACTAATTCATCTTTAATCATCGCCAATGGATTACAAAACCACAAAAACGAACTAATCATTACGTTAAATGATAAAAGAATCGACTTAGCCCTTATTTCGGAAACACATTTTACTCCCAATACAAAATTTAAAATTCCAGGCTATACCCTAATTTCCTCAAACCACCCTGATAACACTGCCCACGCTGGCGCCGCAATTCTTATCAAATCGACATTACAATTTACTCCTTTTCCTAAAATAAATAAGGATTTCCTCCAAGCAGTATTAATAAATATTAACTTAAATCATGTACCAATCAAAATCGCAGTAGTTTATTGTCCCCTAAACACAAAATCACACCACCACAATACGAAACATTCTTTAATTCTCTTGGACACTACTTTATCGTAGGAGGTGACTTAAATGCAAAAAATCAAATTTGGGGCTGCCATTCCACAAACCCTAAAGGACACGCCTTACTCCAAATCATTAACTCGAACCACTACTCTACAATAACACCTTCCAACCCAACCTACTGGCCAACATCCCCTAGAAAACGTCCAGACATCTTAGATATATTTGTAATAAAAATCCCAAACAACATCAATCATCAAATTCAAAATTTACTAGACCCATGTTCTGACCACTCTCCAGTTCTTCTATCTATCGATGCACTACCTTCATACCAAAATACTAAACCCACTCTAATAAACGGCCTAATGAACTGGGACAAATTTCGTAAAACCATCGATCAAAAAATAAACCTAAACACTCGTCTAAAATCACCAGACGACATCGAAGATGCGGTGTCACACTTCACTGAAAACATCCAATCTGCAGCATGGGATGCGTCGACCAAAACTCAAAAACACAGTTCCAACTCACTCTTGATACCCATCCACATCCGTGAGCTCATAGCGCACAAACGCCGTGCTAGTGTAACATGCACCATTATATGTAATATAATTGTAATGTAATTACTAACAAATAATAATACGCATATTTCCAAGTCATACGAGGATAAAAATGTTCAATTATATTTTATACTTCCAAATTATATAAATAACTATTGCACACATAATTGTAATGTAAAGCTAAGCCACAATCATAAGTACCAAATCAATGTAATACATATCCTTATATTTCATCACACGACCATGAACAAATTGTGAAATAGTCACAGAGAAGAAGCCACGTGCGAATTACAAATCACGAACAACCGCAAACAACGTCATCATTCAAATTTGAGGATCAAGGCCAAGGGCAACCAGGTGGCGAAAACAAAACAATTAACTAACAGAGTATATAAGGGCTCCGTTTCACCACCAACATCAGACGTATCCAGCCATCAAGTACAAACACTCCGCTTACGACAGTCATATTTACATTGTTATTAGTTTGCTGATTTTTCTAAGTGTAAAATAAAAATATCATACTCTATTCTTTCAAGTTTAAATTATTGAACTTATATTAAAACACTTAGAAGTACTATTCAATCATAACATTATCGTAGCGTCCTCAAACCACTCGAGGCACGTTACACTAGATCCCGCTGGCAACGTACCAGACTTCCCTCGGATAAAAATTATTACAACAACCTTACACAAACTCTTAAACGAAAATTATCACAAATAAGAAATGACTCATATAGCAATTGGATCACATCACTCACCTTAAAAGACGGATCCTTATGGAGGGCCACTCGAAATTGTCTCAAGCAACAAATAACGCAAACCCCTTTGAAAACTATAAATGGAACTTGGTGTAAATCGGATAATGAAAAAGCAGAAATTTTTCGTGCTCATCTCGCAGAAGTCGGAAGACTTTGGAAAACCTCACTCTGATTTAGAAAATTATAGGCACACACAAAATATAGAAAATTCATTAACTTCTCCCTTGCCATTATATCTTGCTCCAAAACCTTTTTCTCCAGGTGAAATCCAACACTTAATAAAATCTTTCCCATTTAAAAAAGTACCCGGCATAGGTTTAATTACAGCAGAACTAGCTCGAGAACTTTCAAAAAAAGCGTTGATCCACTTATCTCACATTTTAAACTCCGTACTAAGACTTTCCTATTTTCCTCTTCAATGGAAAGTATCAGTAATAATCTTAATTCCAAAACCAGGCAAACCTCCAGACATTGCATCATCCTACCGTCCTATTAGCCTTTTGCGTTTCTTTTCAAAATTAACTGAAAAATTAATACTTAAACGTATCTCAAAAATCATAAATGACAAAAAAATAATTCCCAACACGCAATTTGGCTTCCGGAACAAACATTCGACTTTACACCAAATACACCGTATAACAGACTCTATTTCTTATGCATTGGAAAAAAAACTATACTGCTCCGCCGTATTATTAGACGTTGCCCAGGCATTTGATAAGGTATGGCATCCCGGCCTTTTATTTAAACTAAAAGCGATTCTCCCTTCCCCTTTTTTCTTATTTTTTAAGTCGTACTTAGAAAATCGTAATTTCGTTGCACAGGTAGGACCAGTCTTCTCAAACTTATCTCCTATCCTAGCTGGTGTCCCACAAGGGGCTATTTCGTCTCCAATTCTATACAATATATACACAGCGGACCAACCTACCACCCCTCAGACCAATGTTGCTGAATTTGCAGACGATAAAATTATCTTCACCTCGCACGATAGCCCACAAACTGCCTCCCAACATCTACAAACCCACCTTAATTTGATGGAACCGTGGTATTCCAAATGGAGAATAAAAATCAACAATGAAAAATCCTCGCACATCACATTTAGTCTCAAACAAAATACAATTCCCCCAGTAACTCTAAACAATAAAATCATTCCTCAAACATCTAACGTACGTTACCTAAGTCTAATACTAGATAAACGTTTAACCTGGGCCGAACACTTAAAAAAAAAACGAATCCAATTAAACATCAAACGAAAATCCCTCCATATGCTCCTCAGTAAAAATTCCACAATTAGCCTTAAAAACAAACTCCTATTATACAAATCTCTGCTAAAACCGATATGGGCATATGGAATCCAACTATGGGGTTCTGCTAAGAAGTCAAATATCAATCAAATACAACGTTTTCAATCCATAACATTACGAATGATTACAAAAGCACCTTTTTACATCTCAAATCACACACTTCACACTGATTTAAACATCCAAACAGTTCCAGAGGTAGCAAAATCTTCCTACAAATTATTCCGCTCCCGTCTAGCAAACCACCAAAACCCTCTGATCCTTGCCCTCGACTCTATCAACATACCTGGTGACCCGCCAAGAAGGCTGAAAAGAAACTAGTGCAGAGATCTAGCAATAACATAATTAAAAAAAAAAAAAAAAAACAATAACTTATAACCCACATAAAATCCCTCAAGCCATAAGTACTACTGTTGGGTAGTTCCTTAAAATCATGTTAACTCACGTTAAAACCATATAAATACCGCACATATGCTTATTGTTAATAACCTTACAGATTGTATATTTTCTAAATAAATGTTAAAAAAAAAAAAAAAAAAAAAACAATTATAATATAAATTAATGTGTTAAAAAAAAATATAGGGACACTGTCCAAGTATTGGGGCATTAATTGTTGGCTAGGGTTGACCAGAAATTGAAGTCTGCGTACGCCAATGTCTGTATCATTATATTATTATATACCTATAATTATATAATAATACTAAAATTTTAATTATACTTATAAAAATAAATGTACGAGATTTTATTTACTACTTTTCAAGTAATATATAATTATAATATTTATAAATAATATAAAAAAAGAACCGGATGGGCCTCGCTCTGCTGTACAGTTAGGGGTGGAGTGCACCTCGCTTATAGGATAGGTCATTATTATAATGGATTTGTTAAATTTGAATGCAATGATAGATATCATTGTATACGAATAACGATTCTGAACGGAGTTCATATGTTTGTCTAGGATATAATACATTGTTATTTATAAACATTGTAAAAAGTTTATTTTATTTTGAAACGATAAATATATTTTTCAATTAGGATGGGTTGGCAGTTGCATACAGCGATATAGTTTGTCAGTCTAGAACATTCTACATTATATTATATTTTACAAGTAATTTTATGTCAATATTCGCTGTTCAAACGCTTGTAAAATAAAATTGTGCCTATGGATTTTAATAATTTTTGAATGACATTAAGAACTACTTCTGTGGAATCTTCTATTAAATTTTCAAATATTTTGTACGAGCCAAATTTTTTTTATCACCAATTATAAAAAAAAATGTAAAAAATTCGAATATTTTAAATGCCTATAAGAGGCTTAAAAATCAATATAATATTTTGAAAAAAATATGACATAAAGGAAATGCCAATATTAATAGCTGGCAGAAATTTCAAAAATCTGCGACTTATACTTTTTGAATTATAACAAATATTTAAAATCGTTTGAGAATAAATCGCTATTTTATGCAATTTCGTAAATATTTTAATTTCAAACAGTCATAACATTTTTTCCTCTAATTCCGGTAGAAATTTTTTTAAAGATTTTTGAAGAGTAGCTTATAGATAAACTAGTGTTAAAATTTTGAACCTAAAGTATGAACAGAAAAAATTTTATGAATTTTTATCTCCAAATAACTTGCAAATTATCGTGATTTTTACACATTTTATACAAATTTGAGCATTAAGGGCTTATAAAAAAAAATTGAGTTAACTGATCACCGATATTTTTTAGTTACGATAAGTTTAACTTATTATAAACCTAGTGTTAAATTTTCAAGAGTTTTCGCTCAACCAATTAAATTTTATAGATGTTTAAAAACAAAAATTTTACAAAAATTGAAAATTTAAATTGTCTATAAATAAGTCAAAATATGTCAAAATACTTTGAAAACTTAACCATGTATAGAAAACGTCAATATAAAGATTTGGTGACAATTTCAAGTTGTTGCGGTTTTTCGTTTTTGAGTTAGAGCATTTTAAAAAAAAACGGTATCTTTGTCAGTCTAGAATATTATACATTATATTATATTTTACACGTAATTTTATGTCAATATCCGCTGTTCAAAAGCTTATAAAAAAAAAATTGTGCCTATGGATTTTAATAATTTTTGAATGACTTTAAGAACTACTTCTGTGGAATCTTCTATTAAATTTTCAAGTATTTTGTAGGAGCCAAATTTTTTTTATCACCGATTATAAAAAAAAAATATAAAAAAATCGAATATTTTAAATGCCTATAAGTGGCTTCAAAATCAATATTATATTTTGAAAAAAATGTGACTTAAAGGAAATACCAATTTTAACAGCTGGTAGAAATTTCAAAAATCTGCGACCTATACTTTTTGAATTATAACAAATATTAAAAATTGTTTGAGAATAAATCGCTATTTTATGCAATTTCGTAAATATTTAAATTTCAAACAGTCATAAAATTTTTTCCTCTAATTCCGGTAGAAATTTTTTTAAAGATTTTTGAAGAGTAGCTTATAGATAACCTAGTGTTAAAATTTTGAACCTTAAGTATGAACAGAAAAAATTTTATGAATTTTTATCTACAAAATAACTTGCAAATTATCGTGATTTTTACATATTTCGTATAAATTGGAACTTTGAGCACTTATAAAAAAAAATTGTGACTTACGATTTTAGATTTTTTTTTATCAGTTAAGGAACAACTTATAAGAAACCTTGTATTAAATTTTCAAGATTTTCTGGGCAGCCAAAAAAATTTTATCGTTATTTAAAAAAAAAATACTTAAAAAAAATGAAAATTTCAATTGTCTATAAATAGCTTAATAAAAGTAAAAATACTTTGAAAATTTAATGGTGTATAGAGAACGCTAATCTAAACATTTGGTGAAAATTTAAAGTATTTACATCGATTAGTTTTTGAGTTATAGCAAAATAAAAAATTTGTTTATGTCAAAAACTGGTTTTGCGTAAAAACTCAAGTTTTTCCCAAATTTTTTTATGGTTTTTCCCGTCGCATTTAAAAAATATTGGAAATTTTTTACTTTTGACCCCCCAACGTACCAAATAGATTCACTTTTCTTACAGAAAAGTTGCTACATAAGGCAATCGAAGCATTTTTACTGCCCCAAATCGTGTCGACAGACACAAAAAAAAAAAAAAAAAAAAAAAACAAACACATCATTGTAAAATCAATACATTCTTCACTCCGTTCAGAATCTAAAAATAATTAATATAGGTAACAGTTTTTATTTTTAAACGTTGTGTATTCGATCACTTAATTGAATTTATAATAATTTATTTAAAACAAAATTCATTAATTAAATATAATTTACTTATACTACTTATTTTTTTATGACTATAGAGTTGTTAGTAATAAAAAAAATAATGAAGCGTGTGTATCTATCGGGTACTGTGAAGAGGAAAGCGAAAAATGATAATGAACTTAAAGAAGAAAAGGGAAAACGTAATTTACATGATTTATGTTGGTGTGCGTCAAGTAGGAACTTGATTCAAAATAATATAAACGAGCAGCAATGTGATATTGATGACCCCGAGGTATTAGAAAATGAAAAATCAATAAATATCCATGTAGGAGAGTCCAAAAAAAGTCAAATTGATGATATAATTGTTCTTTATCCAAAATAAATAACTAAAAACGTTATTAACACACAAAATAATGAGATAGTTGAATATGTACAAATGAACGCGAATGAAAGTGTAAAGGAAATTGATAAAAATATTATTGACAATATATTTTGTTCCAAAGGCATTATTGAAACAAATTCTAACAATCTGACGAAATGTTGGTGTTTAAATTAAGTAACGATCCAGCAACTTGGAAAAAACTTAGTTCGTTAGATCGTGACTATTTAACTGCAGTTGATCCACCTACAAAGCCATCAATGTTTCCCAATAATGAACATGAGAATCAGTAGCGGCTCGTGAGTAAATATTCTAGGAAGACTTAAATTATATAACATAAGTCCCATATAACAACGAACAAAAAAAACCTTTTTATTGAAAAAAATAATTATATTAATACTTCAATTAATATTAATTTTAGTTAATATTTTTAACTTAATTCAATATTAAATTTGTTTATAAATTAATTCGATTTTGTAATCAAATGTTGCGATACATTCTAAAAATGTAAAAAATAATAAATATCAGACGGATATACGTATAATAATTGTTCAATAATTAATAAACCATGAACAAAAAGTCTAGTAAAATGAATTAAACACGGGCTACAAGACGCAGCGGCACGGCAATTACTGTACTGAACCCAGGTTCAATAGCGCCTAAGATACGCAGCTTTTTCTCCCCGGCACCCTCCGACCAACCAGTCATGCCATTTCATGTTACGATTGCAACTGACTGGCTTCATTTTCACAAAACCGACGACCGTCGTAATGAGCTGTAATGACCCGCAGAAATTACTAAAATAGTGTATCTATCGAGATAACTATTAATAGATTTTCGATTTTGCGACTTTCAATTTATAATAATAAACAATGAAAACGGTATATTTTAAATAAAAATATTGCTATTCATTATTATTTTTAATTAATTATATTATTTACAAGTGGCCGGTTTATTTTTAAGGGGAGACGCAGTTTCAAAGTCTCCCCTGACGAGCCGCCCCTGATGAGAATCACTCTTTTCCCATCTCAATTTTCCAAAAAACCTTACCTAATAAAGAAACAGTATAACGCGACTGGCTTGTATGGAGTACACTAAAAAAAGCTTTGTTTTGCTTTTCATGTTGTTTTTTATTAAGAGATGATGAATTTGAGCCTTCGGGTTTCTTTAGAAATGGTATTGGAAATAATTGGAGAAAACTTTATGACAAGATCGATAACCACGTAGGGAATAAGAAACACATAGAAAGATATTTGGTTAGTACTGTCTTTTACTGTAGGCAGTGGCGTATTTAAGAATTGTTTTAGAGAAGGGATGAGCCATTGAATGTCACACATAAAAGTAGAGGGTTTCGCCCCCCAACCCCCTTCAGATTTCTAGAACTTGGTCATTAAATATTCTTAATACTCTACAGTTTACACTTCACACTATATTCACACCATACATTATATAGGTACATTATACAGGCTCACTTCACTACAATCTCCATATTCATCCACCACTCCGGACGCCCTCATGACCTCATTATTCAAAATCAACCTCCAGTCTAATCTGAATATATCGTAATATTTCCTGCTTATAGCATCTCAAGTATCTGTAATCATACTGTATTCATACCTATATTATAATATTTAGAATATCTATTTAGTAGTTATTTAGCATAAATTACTACATCTGTCCATATTTATATATAATTATCCTTTTAAAAAAGCTACAAACTAATATTGTCCTTTATTCATAGATATAGATAGCCTGCAACGGCTAGGAATGTCTTATTTTATTAATAAAAAAAAAAAAAAAAATAGGTATAACATATTCTACACTGAATACCAATTATTCATTATTTTTTAGTTAATAACAATAACATATTGATAATTATTCATTAGATCTGAAAGAAATTTCAATTTTTGATTTGCATTTAAAAAATATTCTTTAAGATTAAACCCATTAATAATTACCATCTTATGGTAGGGTTACCATATTTTATTTGACGAAAACCGGGACAATTTTTTCTCGTTTAAAAATGTATTTATATATTAATCATTTACTACTGCGACGTCTCCTAACCGGATAGAAAGTCTGAAAGAAACATTTTTTTATAGTATGGCTATTTTGATTAGCTCATTACAACTGACAAAATATTAATTAATGGTCGATTCCTTTAGTGATAACTACAACTATCATGTGAAAACAACAATACGAAAAACGTATTCGACAAAAAAAAGAATCATTAAGTTGTGAGAATAATTAAAAACAGATTTCGTGAGTAAATTATTCAACATTTTATTTTATCATGACAATAATATTATGGTTGTTTGAACTAGAGTTTAATAAAATACAAACATACATTATCAAAGAATCATTCCGGGACAATTGGCTGTCCCAAAACAAATCATCGGGACACCGGGACGCCATACTCAAAATCGGTACTGTCCCGGCCAAACCGGGACGTATGGCAACCCTATCTTATGGTATTACACCTGCTTGGGCATACAGGCACAATAAAATAGGAATCGGATAGAAATTGCACGAACTCGCCGCACTAGTTACGACACAGCAGTTTCAGTGGTAAATCAAGTAAATTCTTTAATAATAGAAAAAAATACCAAGAGGGGGATTGACCCCCCCTTAAATACGCTGCTGACTGTAGGTTTATAAAAAACAAATAAATTTAAAAAATTATTTCCTACAAAACATAGATAAGAAAATAAAGAATTCAAATGTGTTTTCAAAATTAAAATCAGGGTTTCGTTACCAAGTGAAATTTTTATCCGCTTTTTGATCTAAATGCGCGAAAAAACGACCCACTTTCAACAACCTCAAAGGGTTGGGTAGGTAATAAAATAACAATTTATACATAAAATCCAAATTTGTAAATCCGATTTTACAGTCCAGATTTATATGCGCTCCCATAGTATTATTTATAGTGTCTTATACTATAAGACTTATAGTACTACACTGTCCACACTACTGCCTATATTATAATAATATTCAATCATCGAAACTGATTGACCGTGGAATTGTGCAAATTAATATAAGGTTTGTTCCAACACGGAATTTGGAACTAGTTGCCGACTGATCCGTGATTGATTTACTGCGCATGCGTTCATGTGAATTGATCACGGACTCTGAGCACTGTTGGAACGCTTTTCGGATTTTCAACGATAATGATAAGATATGAGATGTTTTTTTTTTTTTTAATTTGTTTTTATATTTCGGTTTTGTGTTGTTTCGCGCATGAGAATGAATTCGCTCCGCTGCGGAGCATCGTTTCGAGGTGAAATTTTCCCTCGACGACGAACGACAAGAGGCGCTCGGTCTGGTAAAGTGGTGGTATTAAAGTGGTATTATAGTAATAATATTTTCTATGACTATAAGTCCCCGTCGGAATCCGCGGACTGTTTTGATAGCCAACAACCAATCCTAAAACTGGTCTATGACGTGTTGGAACAACCGTCTGATAGTTTGAGTTTGCGTGTGTTGGAACGGAAAAATTATATTGCGCATGCTTCTGCCAGTTCTATGATAATTTGACCGCTTGTTCGAACCATAGGGTAGTAATTACTCTATGGTTGGAACAAACCTATAATGTAAAGATAAAATGTTTATTTCGATTATTATCGTTGTTCTGGGAATTTGTATTTTAGTCGATGTACGATCACAGAATAGATTAAATTTAGTCTATTCTGTGTTACGATGGCACGATAAAGGATTACACACACTAATGTTCATTTACTACTCACACATATACACAGCCAAAATGTTCATGTGTTATAAAATGCCTAAATATTACTCCTTAAAACATGCTACGCTTCAGCCTAGGTTTTTTGTTATCAATCATAAATAACTATATTTGGTTTTTTGTTTTATTTACTCATAAAAAATAAAATTCTTGCGCCAGTGGACAAATGACTTAATTTCATTGAAGGCAGTCAATTTGTAATTTTTTCGTTGGTATGTTCTTATACTTATTCTATTTCTATATCTATTAAATTACAATTCTTTTGATTATTAATTTTACAATTATACAAATTATTTGAACCATGAATTCTGAGAACATTTTTTAACCTTCCTTCTATTATATCCAATATGTATTTAAATGATGCTGGTCTCATCCTGAAATAATCGAAAAACTTTTGCGGTTTGTCCCATAATCCCTAAATTAGTATTATAAACCCTCCTATATCGTCTTTTCTAAAAAATAATGTGTTGACATTCTCTAATGTTCCACCATTTAACAATAATAATTTCATTAATGGATTTTCAAGAAAAAAAAAATTCATCAAGTTCGAATATCTGCTGGGTTGCAGAAATGTACAATCATATTATCAGAAAATTTGCACAATGTAACCGCTTTGTTCTGATGAGAATTTCAAACGTCAGAACTCGCATATATAGTAACCGTAACTTAAAGCATTTCCATGAGCTCATGATTTATATAATGATTTGTAAATACTGTTGTTTTATTAAGCTATCACTATACTACAGGATTTGAAGCATTGTTTGAAGATTTAAAAAAATTGAGCATTTTTTCTGAATCTAGCTATTCAATAATTTTAATTATAAAACTTTTCATATTTTATAGTTCTTCTTCAATTAAAAAAATATTTTTTTTAGAAAAACGAGTAAAATCAAATTTAATACATAAAATAAACAATAATATAAATTACAATACTAATGTCAAAAAAACATTATTCAAAATTAATATAATTTTGAAGATGGTAAAAAAAAAAAAAATAATTACTTTTCATTTAATATATAACTGTTTCATGGTTATCATACAATTTAAAATATAGGTCAAAACATTAATTTGCTCTAACTTTTCTAATACTCATAAAATATATAGCAAAAAAATCCTTAAACATGATTGTTTCTTATTATTAATGATAAATACTTATAATAATTACTAATTAATGACAATTATATTAAATGATTTATGCATAGATAAAAATGTATTTAACATAACAAAACACAATACAGTCTTGTTGTAGGGTTATACACACATTCACATATAAAAATTAAATGTGAAAATATAGGCATTGTTACAACGGAATAGATCATCAAAAAAAATAGAAAGAGCTTAAAAATTGTGATAATTATTATTCGGTAAGAAGTAAAAAGAAATAATTGATCTAGTTTAAGTAGGTTTTTAAATAATAATAAATATTCTTTAAAAAAAAAAAAAAAATCATAAAGCATAAAAAAAAGTTAAATTATAACTTAAGCTAAAAAAATAATAATAAATAGAAAAAAAATTATATACATATATTCAGGGAAGTTCAGAATGAAGTTATTCAGTATCAATAGGTTTGACCCATTTTCAAGTCAAAATTTAATAACTATTAAATCGGAATAAAAAATGAATTATCATACTAAACTAATACATAGTAGGTAGTATAGTAATAGATAGTTTTAAATATTAGATCAGTGATTTTAAACTTAAATAGTGCAAGTAAATAATGAAATGTGAAGAAAACTATAAACCATTCAAAAAATTTTATTAAATAAGAGCAGCACTTTGTATATATTGTCTTATTGATAAACTTTATTTGATAAGACATAAAATACTTAAGATAAAAATTATTTGGAAAGTGATGAACACTTTCATATATATAGTTATGGTGATGAAAACATAAACAAGAGACTATTGAATTATATTGAATCATGAAACCAAATATGAAACTGAAAATTAAGTGATCAACACTCAACCTAATATTTGTATTAACTATATAATTATACTAAATATTAAAAAATTAACAAGAAAATGGATAAAACCAAAAGTAAACTCAGTAAGTTGACCTTTCCATTGAATACATTTCTCTAATGCAGTAATAATGATAAACAAGTGAAATATATTGCACTAACAATGAAAAATAAAATATAATTTCAAAAATGAAGCACCATAAAGGGACAACAAATACATTTGATAACAAACTAGTTGCTTATTTTTATGAATAAAACAACATTGAAGTGAAAACAATCAGTGTCAAACAATTTTTAAACTATAATATTAATATTTACACTCGGTGGGATAATTGTTAAAAAAATGATATTTTCAAGTCAAAATAACATATGTCATATATGTGACATAGTTAAGCACCCAAAGAAATGTAAAATATTAAATCATGTTATATAGATCATCACTTATTAGGAATAATACAATCATATACATTTTTCCAATATCTATATAAATCTCATTATTATTTAGTGAATTTTGGTCATTAAACAATTTATCAAATCATTAGTTTGAACAATCTAAAGTTTCAGAATTGTCCTCGATATAAATAATAATTTTAAATTTAAAATAAAATTAAAGAAAATACACCAATGTGATAATTAAACAGTGTCACTGTAAAACATATGTATCATAGAAATGTCGGTGCAAAAAGGATAATTATTCCAGAAATATAACTATACTTTTGTGTAAAACTGCTGTTCAAAATTAAAAACTAAGTAACTTATTTATCGAGTTTTCTTTTTCACTTGTTTAGCTAATTTTCTACGTTTCAATATCATATCATATAATGCATCTAAACCTTCCTGAAGGCCATCTCCAGTTATAGCACAAGCAGCTTGAATATGCCACAAATGATTTAGTTCATTTAGACCTAACAGTCTTTCTAATTCAGCTGAATCTCGTGCTGCGGGCAAATCTTGTTTATTTGCTAAGACTAAAATTGGTACACCTGTATTTTCTGGAGCTCTAGCTGTACGAGCTAGTTCCATTTTGGCTTCTTCCATCCGTTCTATATCTACACTGTCTACTACAAATAGTATACCATCAGTACACCTACAATTAAAATTCAAATACATAAATAACTATAAAGTAATAAGACATATTTCATTTATAATAAGAAATAATCAAACTAAATTAATTTTTACCTTGTATAACTTTTCCACAAAGGTCTAAGTTTTTCTTGGCCACCTACATCCCATACAAGAAATGTTTGTCCTCTGGCTCTTCCAATAGTTCCCTTTACTTTTTCACAATTAAACCCAATTGTAGGAACTGTATTTAGGTACTGGTTGAATTTAAGTCTATAGAGAGCTGTAGTTTTACCAGCACTATCTAAGCCCAACATAACCACATGCAAATGACTTTGCGGTGTAGGGAATGCATCCAGTAAAGAAGCTGAACTCTTACCCATGTTGGCCCCCATTGTATGGTGCTCAAATGCATAACACCCTAGAAAATAATTGTTTTAATATTAATACCAATTTAAAATGTATCAATTTAAATGTAAGTATAAGTATAATAATACAGCCATAAATAATTAACAAAATTAATAGTTTATTAAAATCATCTAAATAAATGTTCAATCTATAAAACTATAATAATAACAATATTGACTGAATGTTCAGAATTATAAATAAAATGTATTAATTAAATTTATAAAATAGCATAGATTAATTCTAAGAAAAACACATTTTGATATTTTTACTATTTTAGTTAATTATACAAATAATTATTTGTTTATCGCTTTATTATAATCGTTGAGCTGTAATAGTTTTGTACTAGAATATAATAAAAAAAAAAAGTTATTTGTTTAATGCTTATAATATTTTGTAGGTATTCTATAAAATATAATTAAATTGTTAAACTAAAAAAATTATTTTTAAAAATTAATAAACTTGAATCTTTTCTTATTTATCTCAATAATGTAAAAAAATATTGGATTATAAAATATAATTTAAATCATATATGAATTAATTCAAATAAAAACTTCAATAATAAGACCATTAGAGTTAATCTTGCTGTTCCACATATATTTATTCCTACTTGGAGCATCTACCTTAAAACGAAAATCAATAGGTATACCTACACATTTCCTAATATTATAAAATAACATGTTTTTAGTATAATATATATATATATATATATATATATATATATATATATATATATATATATATATATATATATATATATATATACATATAAAAACAAATTTAAATTAGATATTCATCAAAAAAATGTTTTAATAACTACAATAATAATAAAAAAATCACTTTCTTTTGTAAACAAGTAAAAAAACTTGTAACAAAAACCAAAAGTGAAGTGACAATTTTTCTGTTTATTCATTAAATTAATACTATTTTTCATTCAATATAAACAATAATTTTGAAAAATACTAAATAATACATATATTCTTATGTATATATACAAAAAATAATATCAACAATTTGAAAATATAACTAAAAATCTTAAATACTTCAAGAAATAATAGCAGAAAAAAAAAATTAATTTTCGCAGTCCTCTGCGAATAAGACATTACAGTAGAACCTCGGTATCTCGAATTTCCATACGTCAAATTTTTCTATAAGTCAAAGTAATTATCCGGTACCCACCACCTTTTACGATTCTCTAACTAAAATATATGACAGATTAGATAAAGTATAAAATATAAGATATATGACCGAGCTTATACACACAGTGTATACTACAAGAAGTATTTGAAAACATTTCCAAAGAATGGCTTGAATATCAAAGAAAACACTCAGATTTCAATATTTCATATCAAGAATTTTTGGATATTGATTCTACTTAGAGTACAACAGAAAGTTTATCCGACGCAGACATTTTTAAAACATCTAATATTCTCAATGAGCCAGATACAGATTATACTGATGAAGTAATCGAAAAGGAAGAAATTTCTGTTGTTGAACTTTTCACACGTGGCGTTCAAGTTGAAAATTATATTCATGGACTTAGAACATACATACAACAATAGTCAGGAGTTTCTGACAACATTTTTTCTGCATTTAATATTTTAGATAGTTTTATTAGAAATACTTCTAATACTAAACAAAAATAAACAATAATGAAATATTTTCTACTTTCATAGAAAAAAATATAAGCTTACCCAAATGACGAATATTAATAATATGTATTCAATATATAAATACATTATATATTATAAATACACTAATAATTAAACATTTTTATATTAAATTCCTTTGGTAACTTGAAGTTTCGATATGTCAAAGTCTTTTTTTGTACCCTTGTGACTTCAAGATACCAAGGTTTCAATGTATCTGTATCCTAAAAAAATTGGCAAAATGCTATAAAAACTGAACCCTGGTGATGATACATATCATAACTTCTGTGGACAAACATAACATCTAAAGGAAGTCTTATAAATAATATTAGTTTATATCTTTGCAACGATATATTTATAATCAAAAATAACTGATAACTTTAATTTTAATTTATTGGTGTTATAATATTGGTAGTAATCATAAAATAAAAATGGACATATAAAATCATTATTTTTGAGGAAAGATAAAATAGGTAGAAATATCAAACTATTATTAAGAATGTGTAAAAAAAAAAAATTAAATTTGTCTGCAGTATAGTTTCCTTCTCAATTTTTAACTTTAACTAAGTACACGACCTATAAGATTAAGTTTTTTTATTTTATTATTACATTATTTTAAGCCTATTTGTATTTTGAGAAATGGCATTTATTAAAAGTTTCATAAAATGTATCAAATACAGTGAAACTTCACAATATAGTATAAACAGTAAAAAAAAATGTATCATTAAAATCTGTAGATTGCCGGCTCATTAGGATGGGCTTTAATACTAAAATTATTTTTTATATATAAAAGTAGTAAATATAAAAAAAATTAAAAAAAAATTGAAGTGTTTATAATTATCAAATAAATTATTGGTAACTTTTAAAAAAAAAAATGGTTCCTTTGAATTTTTTTGTGAACACTTTTTATATAAATTATTTTGTAAATTAATCAATATCCAATGAAATTAATAATTTAAGTACTACTTTAAAAATAAATACCTATATGTTTAGTAAATCTTTATAGTACTATATGGTAGTACATTTTAACGAAAAATACTTCACACAAACAGTGCTAGTTAACATCTTATCTAATTTAAATACTGGTTTAAATATATTAAGCTAACACAATTAATTTCAACTTTAAAAATAAATGAGAATTTAATCATTTGAAAAGAATGAAATAGTTTTCTCTGATAGTCAATCTCTTATAATTATCAAATGTTTTTACTATTATATTCTATGAACAAATATTACACACATGAATTTCAAACATCATGAATATAAGAGCTAAATTTCATCAGAAGTATGTATTCATACAATAGATAACAAAACTAATGTTACTAAACTAGATTTATATTATTTTTATTATTAGTCACACACATGTTGATAATACAAATTATATATAAATAATTAAATGTTCTCTTATATTGAGTTTCAAACCTTTTGTGATGTCATAGATCTTTTTATTAATATGAATTGAGAATTTTATTATAGATATGAACGATTTACGAAACCTTTCAATGATTTTTTAATAAATGTTGATTTTATTAAGTATTAAAATTACTTAAACTGAAAATTATTCATAATAATCATAATTTAATTTGGATGAAAAATATATCTTTATTTATTGAATTTATTTCTAATCAAAAATTAACTTTATTCACTTCTATTTACATCTATAACATCTAGATAAAGAAATTTCACCATTATTTGTTGATGTTTATATATATATAAACATAAATTATATATAAAAATATAAAATATATATTTTATATATAAAAATATATATAAAACATAAAATATATAAAATTCAATAAATAAAAATATATATTTATATATAAAATTGTAAAATAATACATATAGAATTGACTGAAAATGGTTTTAAAGAAAAAAAAATGGTAAAGATAAGCTTTAACACTTCGAATACTAAGTAGAACTGAATTTCATAATTCTTTGCAACAAACATAAATGAAAAGGACTGTTAGTTCCATGGTAACAATCAAAGTAGATAATAATATTTATTGTAAAATTACATTTTGAGAAAACTTAAATATTGACATATATAATACAATGGTTTTAAGAAAGTTAGTAAAATTGTTGTAAATACAAAATTGTATAGATTAAAATTTTAATAAAACCAATTCTATAGTATGAATAGATTATAAAATCTGTGAAATTACTTGGATCAAATGTGATGGCCTGTTACGGGGTCGCATTTTCGGCGACGGCCGCTGTAAAGTTGGATGTCAACTGCATTCGGAAGGTATAGCTGAACGCTGTTGCCAATGATCAGGCTCTTGTACGACTGCCGTTTTCGTTGCGTTAACGCACGGGTACACGAACGGTTTGTAACAGTACTGGATTAAACTAAATTCAGTGTCACTTTTCAGAATGATGTTCCCATCAACAGAAGTATGCGACCGCTACTCACCCAAAAACTGAGACTGTTTGCCCACGCGAATATAAAAGGATAGTATTAAGCTATTGCGCCCCTACGAACTTAATCCCAAAAAACCTACCTTTTCTCGACCGAAACAGAACGTTTAACGTCGATGATTATTATTATAATTGTAATAACTATTACTGTCGTCGCTGTTGGACTGGCACACTATCGTCACTCTACATCGATCTACACATTAGGACCTACGTCGAACGAGACGCACAAACGCATTCACACGCACACGCCTCACATCATCGTCATCAACATTCACGTCCTAGAGGCATCACAAAAATATGTTGTTTTTTTTTATTTTTTTCTTACCTGTTATTTGTTTACCAGCTGATTTCAATAATTCTTATCAACAATCAGTAACGAGCGAAATGTATGCCACCACTATAGCATAGAGTACTCTATGCACTATAGTAGCTGCATTGAACTCTATATGATAACATATATATGTTATCATATAGAGTTCAATGAGTAGCTGCATATAGTACGAAATATTTGTTTGCATCCAGTTTGGACATTTGATAAGGATTGATAACATTAGTGACGTAACACCATGATTAAAGATATAATAATTAAAGTTAATCTTTAATCATGCATAATCATCCGTACTGCCATCCATTGATAAAAGACCACTATCAGATACAAAGGACGCGCATAAAACACTATGCACATTAAAAAAAAAACATTGTATCTACTTCAGATGTCTGTTATGCAAAGGGCGCGTGATTGATAAATTGTAAGGTGCCACTGACTCCATGTTCGGTTGAAATACTGAACTGAACTGAGCCTTACATTAAATTACGAACCTCCGAAGGATTATTTTATTTGTACGATGAAGTTCAAATCAGGTTTTAAATTAAAAATACATTTGTCGTATTTACCTACTCGTAATACAAAAATACGAAATCGTAAATGACATTTCATTTATAAAGTAAATAAGTTTTCACTTATAATTCTAGTCGCTAAACTATTTTTGGCAGAGCCACGTCTGGTCCCGTGGCAAGGTTTTTCGCGGGCCCCTGCTTTTAAAAATATCATGTATAAAAAGTAAAAATCAAAAACTTAGTATATAACCTATATAGGAAAAATAAGTATAGAATATCGGAAATAGTTAAAATGAAATAAAAAAAAATAGGAATCAACATCTTTTTGACATTGCCTTATATTACTATATCATTTAGTTGGTACATTTGTTTTTTTCAAGAAAGAAAAAACATGAACCAAAATTTTAAACTTTTTATTAATTAAAATTTCAAAAATTCGCTTTACGCGCCTTTTGTTGTGCAAAATCTTCAATTATGTCATTGTAATTGATGGATCTCGCCGTTTTACTTTCGATAGACATAGTAGAAAGACCGTTTAATCTTTTCTGGCCCATGGTGGCCCTGTAATGATTTTTTATTCGATTTAAAACACTGAATGAGCGCTCGGCACTCGCTACTGTTACGGGCAGCGTTAGGAAAATTCGTAAGACGATACAAACATTCGGAAACAAATTATTTAATTTGAGCTCCTTCAAGAGAGCGAGCGGCGCTAATGGTTGTCCAATATTCGAAGAATGAATCGATTTCAATAGAACGATTTCATCTATTAGTTCAATAGAAACATCTCCCGGGCCCTTGAGGATACCCGGGCCCCGGGGACAAATACCCGAGCCACCCCCCTCTAGTTGGGCTTGATTTTTGGTTTAACAATAACTGATAGTTTTTTATTTTTTGTTTAAAAATAATTTTTTTATTGATTTCTTAATAGCTTAATTAATATGAATGATTAATAATAAATAACATAACTATGTATACTGAACTGCTCACTTTGAAGTTGCCTTGCGATACAGCTTTCCTTATTTAATTCGTTCCTACATAGCTTATAAATTTAAATAAATTTAAAATAAATACTTATAAAATAAATTAAATTAAATAGAGATAAGAAATAATAAATAAATAGTAAAATAAAATTATATTATTATATATTAAGGATTGTTAATTACGGGTATAAATTATATTTTATTATATGTAATGCGTCCTGCAATACGAACATATTTTTGTGAGATCGCAACGTAGTGTTTTTTAAAGAATTCCTGTAAAAATTTCTATGCAATTCCGTGTGCACCAGTAGTTAAATCTGTTAACTGTAATTTTATTTTGATTAATTTTAATTCCATCAGAAATTCAAAATTTTCTGTACTTCGGTGGACTTGAGTTATGATTTTTGCTTAACAAATATATTTCAGTTCTTTACTCGAAATCTATACAACAATTTATAATTATTGTCAGTTATAACACTGCTTATTGCTGATAAGCGACGACCAAACGTTTAGCATTCCTTTATCAGTGTAGTACGCATGGTCCAATTCTCATTCATGTATTTTATTTTGTGATTAGGGCTTATAAAAAAATTATTTTAATTTAAATTTTATGCAATTTCTATCACGAGTTTTATATATTTATTTTTACAGCTTTAATTTTTAGATTATGTAAATTTTAGTTTTTATTAATAAAATGTTGTCATCTGTAATTAGGCGAGTACTCTCGCCAAAGAGTGTTTTTAATACAATCAATCGTAAGCAATAACTAAAATTAACATTATTATTTATTTTTTCCTTATGTATTATATATTGTATTATGTATAATGTTTAAAACAGTAATTACTGTACTGGTTTGTTATAGCCCCACCGCAGCAAGTAAAAAGTTTATAGATCCGCCATTCAAGTTTATTATCTTCTCACCATCCATTTTTTTTTCATATTTACAACTTAGTAAACAAATCAACATATTTCCTAGGTAAACAAAAAATGAAAAAGTTTATACGTCCAATTCAAAACTGTTTGACCCTTAAAAATGCGATTTTCAAAAAATCCTTTCTTATTACACGATGAAAATATTAAAAGAACTACTATTCTAAATTCTGTGTGCGTACATTTAGTAGTTTTTGAGATACAGCGATCATTGAGTCAATGGTATTTGGATTTTATATATCTAGATTAAAAAAGATTTTTTTTTTAGCACAAGTACCTGGTATAAATGCCAGGATTCAATTTCTCCAGTCCAAAAATATTATTAAAATCACAAATACGTACGGAAATAGTCATGAAATGTTTTTAAAAAGGTCAAGATGATGACGTCAACAAAGGAATCATGGTTGACGAGAAAATAATAAACCTGAGTAGTGGGGCTATAACAAACCAGTACCAAAATTACATTTTCTGTGTCTTCATAAATTACCTACTTATAGATATACTAATAGATTACTGGAATTAAAATAAACTGCAATCATTTTGGTCAAATCTTATATTTGTTACATTTTAGGCCCTAAAATCACGAAGTTATATACTACATGTTTTAGTAGTCTATTTATTCCACCTACAAGAGTCTTGCAATTTCAACCAGTATGTGTTCAACTAGTACGCTATGAAAGTTTTTTTAAAAAACGTAAGTTATAAATAAATAGTATTCATTATAAATTTAAATAAAAATGAATAAAATTTAATTTTTATTAAATTTTTTTTATTGTATTTTTAACATGTATTGGATGTATATATATATTTTTATTTATAGATACGGCTGAACACATATGGAAAAGTGTAACAAGTGTTAGTAATGCAGGAAAAAAACGTGGTCGTGGGAAAGGTGCTGGTAAAAAAAGGGCAAAAAATCTTAATAGAGGACAAGTTATTGGTGTTGGCAAGTATTTTATTACTATCACAAAATTTTATTTTTTTGTACTATCTTTCCATGTGAAAAATGTATCTCTCTTTCTTCTATCATGAATTTGTAAATTCATTTTATATGAATTATAAAAATCTTAAATTATTGATGAATATTTTTATAATTTATTAAAATTTTTAATGAATATTAATTTTAAAAAGTAATACCTATTTTGAATCATATAATTTTATAATTTTTTATTTCTTATTAACATACTGTTATAACAAATGTTCTCGATTTACTTTCTCAATAGTATACTTCTAAACTGATTTTTCGATTTTAATTTTTAATATAAGATCATCTTATGAATACCTACTGATATTAAATTTACACACTATAGCAAAAAATTACAGTCATTTATATATAAAAGTTTCATGACACAATTCAGAATTTTTTTTTTTCTTATAGATTTCTTTAATAATCTAATGATTTAATAATTTGTTTTTCATATTAGGTGTTGACAATATGATTTGGCCTGGACTGAACGCACCTATTATTAAAGGGAGAGATTTGATTAAAAGGACCCAATTACCACCGGATCCAGAGAGAGAATCTCGTCTTATTAAGCTCAGAGATTCAATGGGTACATTTAGATCAATAAAACTTTCTCCAACAGAACGTGGTTGGTCTGGAAACAAAATGCCTGGACGTAGTATAGGTCCACCACAGTCTATAAATGAATGTCAGTACTGATATATTTTTAAAATTTTAAAACAATATTTTCTAATATGTTTTTAATTTACAGATAGTTTTGATGGTTTTGATTCTAAAGTATTAGAGTTTAAAACTGTGTTTTGTATGAAAGCTAATGCTGGTCGTTACAGAAGAATTAGTGTCGTTGCTGTGACTGGTAATAAAAATGGCTTAGCTGGTTTTGCTTTAGGAAAAGCAGCAGATTCAAAAGCTGCCTTAAGACGTGCTCAAAATAGAGCTGGTCAAAAACTAATGTACATAGAACGATATAATAATCATACTGTGTATCATGATTTTTTCACACAATTCTGCAATACTAAAATATTTGTAGAAAAAAGGCCTGAAGGTTATGGCCTTAAATGTCATCGTGCAATACAAACAATTTGTGAAATGATTGGTATAACAGATTTGTATGCTAAAGTAGAAGGGTCTACCAATATTCAAAATTTAGTTAAAGCATTCTTTTTGGGATTATTAAAACAGGTTAGTAAAAAGATAAGATTAAGTAATAATTTATTTTTGAATAAAAATGTAAACTGTTAACTACAGAAAACTCATCAACAATTGGCTGATGAAACCAAATATCATCTAGTGGAATTTAGAAGAGAAAATGATTACTTACCAGTAATAGTAGCATCTCCAACAGGATCTGTTAATGAAAATCCAAAAGAAGCTCCAGATTTTTTGCAATATGTTATGGATAATAAAGTAAGGTTAAGGAAGAAGAAATTTCCACCTTTTTATACTAGAAAGACTCATTGGTACATAAAAGAGAAAAAGTTAGAAACCGTTAGAAATATAGACAAGGTATAGTTAACATTTATTAGTTTAAATCATTTTTAACTGTTATAATTTGTTTATTACTAGGCAAAACTAAATTTATTGGTTGAATATGGAGAAATACGGAGTTTTTTGACTGATAAATATCCAGAATGTAGACCAACTCAAAAAAATTCAATTAAAAAGGAAGTCGATGAAACAGATCAATGATATAGTATAAATATTAAGTTATTGATAACCATTTGTAAATAAATATAATTTGAAAATTTATTTACAGTTTTTATAATCTACAAATATAAAAAGTCAAATTATGAACTAGTGATTGTTACAACTTTTTATCTTAAAGTTGTTTTGTAATTCTTTAATTATAGAATAATATATATTCAGATCAGCATTTATATTATTTCTATAGTGAAGTTGAAGTTATTATTGACTTAAATTTATGGTACTGCAGACTTTTCTCCAGCCCATGCTCTTAAATCAATTTTTGGAATTGAAGAACTTGCACAAGCTACCCTTTGGTTCCTGATGATCATAAAATAATTATTAATCATATGTAACAAATGTAATATTTTTTTTAGATATAAAAAAAAAATGTTCTTACAAGAAAGATGGTTTTAAAAATGCTAATGGTTGAATAAGGGCAATATTATCAGAATTATCACACAATAATCTTGCTAAGCTACTTTTTCTGAGTTCTTGTAATTGTACTAAAACAATTAATTAATTAATAAATATTAATGTAATTTATAATAATTTGTTGTCATTAAACTTACTTTGATCAAATGAAGATGGATGGCCTCCTTCTTCATAAAAAAATCGATCTCCACGTCTAAGCCTAGAAAATTGATCTCCAATAATGCACACAAAAGTTGGACCCACTAATGCATCTTTCATTGGTCTTTCAGAAACTCCTCCAATATATAAATCAATTTCGTCAACTGAACCATACAATCTTGCTAGCCTAGTTATCGTCTGAAATAAATATAACTTTGTTAATATTGATGGGTGTATTGTATAGAATAATATAAGTAGGTACTTGTGGTTCCATAAATTCTTCCAAATCGTTCCAGGTTTTTGCTTTACCATAACCACATACTTCTCGCCATTCATTATAAGGTGGTAAACCGTGATCACGCCCTCTTTGCACATTTAGTGCTACTAAATCAAGTCCAAAATTTGAAGTCCCTTGGAATAAATGATCAGTGACCTAAAAATAACAAATATTATAGTACGAAATAGAATTGATAATTATGATTAGTCAACTATCGCGAAACTAGATTTTTGATATTAAAGGTGCTTCTACTCATTTTTGCGAATAAGATAATACCTATAGATAAATAGATTACATTTCATCAATAAAAATCTAAATTTTAACATGAACGCAGTGGCGCCGAGTACGTACTTTAGGTGGTTCAAATGAACCACCTAAATTGGGTGGGTGGGTGCTTGTTGGCACTGGGGTATATAATAATATAATATCAAGTTATAATTTAGTAGGCATAATTGTAATTTGTATAAACCTGTGAACATATTATTACATAGGTACCTAGTACCTACAGCTACAGGCTACAAGTTACACAAGTTTAAAATAAAATACATTAATTGACGGTGTACCGTGTCCATAACTACATAAGGATTAAGCATATTATTTAAACAAAGAATAATAAACATTATGAATAGTGAATGCGTGTGTCGTGTGTTCTATATTTATCTTTGGGCAATAATTATTGTATAGATTATTATAGCGCAGACCTATCAGCGCTGTCACCAGTTTTAATATAAATATAAAATAATACGATAATACTACACGTATTAATCTATTTTTGTTTTATAAGAAACATTTAGCTTGAACAATATTTATTTTTACTTATTTTATTTTGATATGAAACGAAGAAACATTGTAGGTACATTTGTACATTATTATTTATTGTACTTAGTTCGAACTCTCGAAGACCGGCGTTCGTCTCCATCTCTTGAATTAAAACTGTTAAACTGTATTTGGTTATAAACCATAAGCACACTCGAGTCTCAAATCATTATTGTGTTTTTGATAACTTACCATTTTTATTTAAAATGCCTGTGAATTATGATACGCGTAATAAAAGTAGAGGAAATCTCAATAAAACAAATTGGCAGAGACACATCGATTCATGTAAAAAAAAATTAAAAAAAACAGAAATCAATACACATTCATTGCCGATTACCCGGCATGTTTCTATTCAAAATTATTTTTCAAAAAAAAGAAAAATTGATGATACTTTTGAGTTGGGTAAGTATTGTTTTTATTAATATTGTTTAATTTTGTTTATAAATTACTATTTTTTTTTTTTAATAGTCTGATAGTTAATAAATATTAGAGAACCTATATAGGTACTTATTTTTCTTTGTAAATACTTGATTTATTGAATACCTATATAAATTAGTAATTTAAGTAGGTACCTAATTACTAAGACTAATAATTATTAAGTAATAACATTAAATATTAAATAATAGTTGTACCTATCTATATATGAATAATTATCAAAGCCCATATTATGTAAGTAATTAGATTATAATATTATCTTATAATATATTTTATTTACAATATTTTATTACATAAACAATTATTTTTTAAACTAGTACAAAATGAACAAAAAATTAAACACTATTTTACATTTTTACTCGATTTTTATTTTTTATAAGTACTATTAATTAGGTAACATTATTATTGTGAGTTCTTTATTAATATTATACTATAATTATTTGGTTAATTATTTAACTTAAGATTTATTCAATGAATTTTGAATTTTGACTTTAGTATATTAATATTTTATACATAAATAATATGTACCCACATAAACTTCAATATATATATTTTTTAATCAAACTAATATTTATAAAAATAATAATGATATTCAATCTTAATTTTACCAAAAGAATTTTAAATCTATTATTATTTATTTTCTGTTCTTAGTAGATAGGTAATAATGTTTAATCATTTTTACTAATGTAAATAAAAAACATTCTATGTAAATTATTCAGTGTATTACCTAATTTTTTATTTTTCTTAATTTCAATTTTGCATAAAATTTAGAAGTGAATGTCAATAATAGTTGTGTGATTGACCAAAGTAGTGGTATTGATTTGGCAGATAATAGTGTAAAGGAAATAATTCCAGGTAAATTATTCAGTGTATTACCTAATTTTTTATTTTTCTTAATTTCAATTTTGCATAAAATTTAGAAGTGAATGTCGATAATAGTTGTGTGATTGACCAAAGTAGTGGTATTGATTTGGCAGATGCTAATGTAAAGGAAAACATTTTAGGTAAATATTAAATCACTTTTAAAATGTATTTTTAACCCATCAACAAGAAACAAACTTTTTAATTATAATATAATGCAATTTATCATACTATATGAAAATTATTAGGTTGGTTACCTATATTGCAAGCGATAGAAAAAATTAAGCTAAATATTAGGATTTGACTAAATTTTTATTTTATAAATTTATACATTTGTTTTTTAATATTAAATATTCTTTGTTCAGTTGATTCAGGTACTTGCATTTCATCATTAGACCCAAAACAATATGTCGGATTGAACAGTTTAACACCGGAGGAGAAAATTATGATTTTGAGTAGAGGACCATTTCAACCACAAAAACATGAACTTGTGAATTTAAGTTATCCTCAGGAACATGGTCACCGATTTACAACAGAACATTATTATAGAATTATGCCAGATGGTGATCGAATTCAAAGAAAATGGCTTAGTTTTTCTGTAAGTAATGGTCGATTATATTGTCTATATTGTATGTTTTTTGGAAAAAATGTTCAAAAATCTTGGACTATTGATGGATTTCATGCATGGCAGAGAATAAAAGACATTGGTTCACATGAAAAAACTGAAGCACATATAAATGCTTCTATTGTGGTTAAGTTAAAATTATCAGCTATACCAGTTCTTCCACAAATATATGAGCATAAACGGAAACAAATTGCTGAAAACAGAGAAATTGTTAATACATTAATTGAAATAACATTGTTTCTTGGTAAACATTCACTACCATTTCGAGGGCATCGTGAAAATTGGGAAGATAGACTCAGAGGAAATTTTAAAGATCTTACTTTACTTATCAGCAAATTTTCACCATCTCTGGCCATTTATGTAGATCGTCTAAAGTTCTGTGGTAGGAGTGAAATTAATTTCCTCTCTTGGCAGAGGCAAAATCAATTAATACATTCTATTGCCACATGTTTAAGGACAACTATACAGAATGAAATTAAGAAATCTAAGTATTTTAGTGTATCAATTGATACAACATTTGATGCATCAAGGCGTGAGCAACTTGCATTTATAATACGCTATGTGTGTTATAATGACCATGTACCAGTTATACGTGAAAGACTTCTATCACTTAAGGAATCATCATCAACCACTGGAAAACAACTTTTTTCTGTATTTCAAGACATTTGTAGCGAAAATGCTCTAGATTGGAAATTGTTCCTTGTAGGCCAAAGTTATGATGGAGCTAGTAATATGAAAGGTGAGTATGAAGGTCTACAAGCATTAATCAAACAAGAAAATCCATCGGCTATTTACACTTGGTGTTATGCTCATCGCCTGAATCTTGTTGTAGTTCAAGTTTGTAAAAGTTCTGTAGATGCAGTTGATACATTTGGTATTTTAGAAGATTTATATAGTTTTATTTCAAGCAGTAAAAAGCGAGTAGCATTTTTTGAAAACCACCAAAAAAAAAGAAATCCTCATGAAAGAGTAAGACGATTAAAAAGAGTTGAAACTACTCGGTGGTCATCTTTTTCTAATGCTTTAAAAACTGTCTTTATAACTTTTGATGATATTATTAAAACTTTAGAAAACATCAAAGAAACCGAAAAATCAGATTTTAAAGTGCGTTGCCGGGCAAATGGTCTTGTTGATTTTTTACTAACCGAAAGATTCATATTAACAGCCTTGACATTCACAAAAATATTTAATATCCTTGATCCAATAACTAAAACATTTCAATCTCCTGACATTGATTTATTGGGAGCTGTAACTAGCCTCCAGGTAGTAATTAAAGACTTAAAAATTCTACGCTGTGATGATGAGTTTAATGAACTTTATAATGAAGCTACAGACATAATTACAAAAAGTCAATATGAATTTAAAATGTTGGCAACAAGTAGAAGTAGAAAGAAAAAGAAAATGCCTGGAGAAAATGCGTCAGATGAAACTATTGATGATCCAGTACAAAGATTTAAAATCAAAATATACTTATGTACAATAGATGAAGCTTCAACGGCAATTAAAAACCGTTTTAATTCAACATCTCAGGGCTTATTAAAAGACATATCATATTTTTCAATAAATCGGCTGCTAAAAATTAAAAAAGATCCATCATTACTACCAAAAGATGTTTTTAAGGTATTTTGTACAATATATAACAAACATATACAATTTGAAGTTTTAAGAAGTGAGTACATTCAATTTTCTAAACTTTTTTTTCAATTTGACGTTGCCATGTATTCCAATTTAAATTTTCTTCATAAAGATATTGAAACAGAACAAGATGATAGTGCCCAAGATAACGAATCAAGCAATGATGAAGAACAGAGCCAATTTGGAGACAAAAACAAAATAGTGAACAATTTAGGAAGTATACTCAATATATTTCAAGTTTGCCATACTTCTGGATTAGGAAGCATATTTCCAACATTGTACTTAGCTTTAAAAATAGCTTGCACATTGCCTGTATCCAGTACTAGCCCCGATTGAATATTTTCAAAATAAAAAATTCTTAAAAACCGTTTACGTACAACTATTTCTCAAGATCGTTTGGAAGATTTAATGATTATAACATGTGAATCAGATGTTCAAATAAATAATGAAGATGTCACTAATATATTTGCAAGTTTAAGTTCTACATTATCAAAAAATCTAACTTAAACTTTTAAATAAATAAAAAAAGAAACAATAATGTTATAATAAGACTGTATAGTTAAATTAAAATGTATATTATACAAAATATTGTATAAAATTATTCATAATCTAACCTATACTGCTAAAATAGTAACATTTATTTATTATTTATGATTCAATATGAAAGTATAAAGTAAAGTTGTGTTAGCAAGGTGTTAAAATTATAAAAATATTGAATATAAAATAATGTTTCCATAATATAATTTGCTACCTATTTACTATTATAATTTATTTAAAAGGGTAATGACTAATGATATAATAATTTTTAGTTTGTTAATTAAGTTTGATGGAATTTTATTTTTTAAATTAATATGTTATATACTTATATGTATACACTAAACACTTATCTTCTTTTATATATTTAAACTTTGTCTCATCAGTTTAAAGGATTTTATATTTTTAAAACTGATGAATTTATTGAATTAAATGAATGTACATCGTGAATATAGCTAACTTTCAATCACCACAGTGAGTGTCAGTGAGAATACTACTAGCTGCTGCTTTATTAGGTTTCAACAGTAACATTATGTATGTAATATGTATAGTACATTATTGTATATATTATATTAAAATAATTTCATTGATACTTATATAGTTATATGTTATATTTTGTTAAAATGTATTAGGTAACTATTGGTTCATCAAGGGGGGCTATTTTCAATTTTTGACCTCCCGCCACCATAATTAAAGCAGATCAAGCATTTAGTGTAATTTCAATTAAAAAAAGGACATGAAAAAAAAAATCCAGGGGGGGTGATCGCCCCCTTCGCCCCCCCCCCTAAAAACTGTCAATGGTTATTGGTCCATCGGTCGGGTGGGTGGTAGGTTCTAAACTAAGATGATATTTTGAACCACCATTTTTGAAGGACCCCGGCGCCACTGCATGAACGTTATATTTATATAATGTACAACAATGGAATGGATGGCTGGTGTGCCACGACACAAATACTCCACCCTTTCTTCACTCTAGTTGCGCTAATAGTATACTTATAAAGACTTGATAAATTACTTCTTTAGTAAAAAAGCGATCAAAATTTTGAGAACTCTGGAAAGATAATCCTCTAATAAAATCGTCTACAGCTCCTTCCTTGTATAAACTGAATGGTGCAAAGTGTTGTCTGCTGAGTACAAGGTTCTCTCGGATGTTTCCAAATTTTCCATAACCACTAAAATTCGATAACAAACTTAATATTATTATAAAATGTACTTACTTGCTAAATTCAAGAAATTTGAAACTTACTGAATATTTCCTTGAATAAGTGTGTGGCCGAATCGATAAGCAGCAGCTGCAAAAGAATTGGTGATTCCAGCGTTTAATTCAGGGTCGTAGTTTCTAGACCATCCACTTTCTAATGGCGATAATCCAAATCTTGCCATGTAACTTCTCCCTGAAACACGAAACTGTAAAATCTATCCAAGTTAATCAAATTTAAACCATAAGTACCTAAAACAATTGGCAAAAATTCATTGTAAGTTATGTGTTGTATCTGAGCTATCACGATTCTTCGAGTTTCTTGGAATATCGCTTCGTCACTCCAACGAGGATTAAGTCTCGATAATTCGAAAGCAATACGATTGTGTTCACGCAACCAAATAGTGTGTACTAAAGCTAGATCGATTTGTTCATTAACACGTCCATCGCCTGTACAAAATTATATAATTATTATTGAAAAATATGTTTAAAAGTTGTATGGTAAAACTATCTCTCAGGATGCTTTAACTCACCCGCTCTAAAACAAGCAGATCTTCCCGTATCATCGGAACATTCCGAGGGATTTCCAGGTAAAAGATGTTTTCCTCTGATATTTTGTGACAGTAGCATTCCTCCTCGAAATAATCTCAGACTTTGTTGAGTTGCCAGAGAAGATCCATAAATATTGGAACCATCGAGGTAAGCGGTGATTTGATTCATCTAATATTTAATAATAAATACCTTTAATATTAAATTATAACATTTTCTTCGGCATATTTTTTATTTGTTGTCGTTTTTACTTGTTCTCTGGGTCCGAAATTACATTCGGGACGTGGCGCGGGCAATGATCTGACAAATTCCATGCATCTCTCACCAAATGGCGCAAACATTTGATCGTTTCGAGGAATCTCTATTTGAAAACAATCAGGGTGTCGAAGAGAACTTTCAATTTCTTTACCATTTCTGCAGCACGATATTCCACTTCCCATTTGACCTCTACTTATAGGCGTATGTGTCGTATCATGGTCTAAGAATTGTCCCCATTGCATTAATAACATGGTGTAATTTTCAGATGGCGAGTCTACGTCCTGTGTAAATGTTACGCTAACTTGTCTTGCACTTGGCAATGGTGAACCGTTGGCTGCTCTTGATCTTGGTGAGTTCACACCTAAATTGTGTATAATAATAAGTGTCATGCAAAATTAATAAATTAACATAATAAAAATTGTATTTTAAATCACTATAAATACTCGTAATTTTATATACATTTTAATGACATAGGACTTCATAATATTTAAAAAAAATTATAATTTGTTCTAAGAGCTGTCGACAGGTCATAAATATAAAGTATAATATTTCAGTTAAACCTACATGATTTTATTATTTATCATATTTTATTACACCTTTATGAATCTGTATTTAAATTGTTCACAAGAAATAAAAAATAATATTTATAGTAGTGGCTATAGTGGCAGTAACTGAGAAAAAATGTAGGTGTGTACTCAGGTCTTAGTATAAGAATATATTATTGTATATATTAACTATAGATAATTTTAAAGTTGTCAATTTTGTATTCGTGATATATTTTAAGAAACACATAATTTTTTAAATATCGGCTACGATGTTATTTAAGCTACGGGCAAAATAATAGCTCTCCGCTTTAAAATTCCAAGAGAGCTAGTTCATGCTTTATCATTATCACCTTATATTATCATGCTATTAGCTAAAGATAAATTATAAGTGATAATTTAAATAAAAATGTATTGATTTTGAACGAATTTATGATTTGGTACTCAAATTCCAGGAAATAAATGTATTTTATATATCGTGTCATCTTTGACAAGGGTGGCCGACCTCAAATAGTTGGAAGAAAGGCAAAGGATAAGAAAAAAACTTACCATCTCCATATTTTGGAGGTAGAATTCTTTGTAATGCCGTACTGGCTCGTCCCCAAAGTTCGTGGTTGATGTTATTACAAGACCCATCGGTTGACCTATACTTATGAGGTTGACAAAATGATGTTCTAGGACAAGTATCACCAAGTACTGTTTCTAAAATACTGAAACTTGGCAAAGCAAAGGTTCCTTGATCACGAGTCAAATTAAAGCTGCAATAATAAAATAGGAATGATATTCAATATAACTTAAACTTACAAAATTAATAAATTAATATAATCATTCTAATTTATTAAAAATTATAGTTAGTAAAAAGGCACAACTTGCTTTAATAATTAAATTGTTTATGATTTAGAAATCATAAATAACAATATAAGTTCACCTACATACAATGATGTACATTACATTTTTTTATAGGGGGATATTATTATCTACATAGTTTTTATACTTCCTTGGACGAAAAATTAATGTTTTTATGATTCCATCGTAATTGTCAAATACCACATCTTATATAAATACACGTTGAAATTTTTATGATATGTATATTTTTCTTTCTAATTATTTAAAAAATGAATGCTTTTTTAATTTTTAATTCTTGGGAAAATGTATACCGAATCCTTCCTAATTTTTAAGCCAATGCCTAAATGTTGCAGTAAAAATGTTCGATCTAATAAATCTAAATTTGGTTTTAAAATTAGTATAAACTAAAACTAGTATACAAACTAGTAAATCCAAAATTACAAACTGTTAAACTAAAGCCCTAATGTTTAATAAAGATAAAAAAAATAAATGTATAAAAATGTGTTCATAGTTATAGTACCTAATATATATGATATATTATGTTATATCATATAATATATCATATATATCATATATCATATATTATGTTATAACATGATATATTATGTTATATATAATTAATATTAACACTTATGTTATATATAAGTTGTACATAAACAATGAAATATCTGACAAGGGACGGTTTCCTAGGAAATTTCAAATCGACTATTATAGAGAAGATATTAAATAATATATATACAGAATTTTTATGGGACAATTAAGTATAGGGAAGAATGAGAGAATGCTGGTGAGTAGTTAGTACTAGTCAACGATGTTTCTGGAAAACTTTTATAATTATAATTTTATACATTTTTGTATTGAAATAAATATTGATATTATAATTTAATGAAAGTGTTTCCAAGATTATCAAATAATTATTTCGCCGCTTAAAGTGCGTAATAATTTTTTATCACATTTTATTCTAAGAAATTCGAAATGTCAAATACAATTTAAGGTGAGATTTTTACGTTATTTTTATTAAGTATGAATGTAATATATATATGAGTAACACAATTATAGTCAATTTTGAAAATATACATATGAAGAGATAATGTCGGTCGCATAATAATACTGTCCGCTATTACCCTATTTTATTTTTTAATAACTTAAAATGAATTATATAAATAAATTGTAGTAAGTACAGGTATACCTACTCGATGTGGTTGATATGTGCATTTAAAATAACACCTGTGATATTTGTGTAAGACCCATAAGAAAAATATAAGCAATCTATAATCTATATTTTATTTAAAATAATATGTTTGTTGTATTAAAACTTGAAGAAGGTATGTTTAACGATGAAGTTTTTATATTTTAGGATTAGAAAAAGAAGTACCTAAATTTATTTTGTTTTGTTTATCACATTTTTATATTTAAATTTCAAATAATACTGAATACTATTAAATACTATGAAGACTAAAAATTAATTTAGAAAGAACTTACCTATGGTAGTTTTTTAATATTTTATTAAATGTAAATTAAACATTTACCTGCAATTGAAGAGATTGAAAATTAAAGTATCAAGTTGCTAGTTTTATAATTAAAAACATTACATATGGAATAAATAAAATGTATGAATTTTTTTTTTAAACAAATTACACTATTATGTTTAAAATAATTACAAGTACATAATTACGATTATATGGCTAAAAAAGTTCAATAAAGTAATTAATTTTACTGGAATTTATGTTTAATTTAAAAATTAATTAACTTAAAAAAAAATTGTTGAATTATATATTATCTATATTTATTTTGACATGGACAAAATGATATGACTGGTATAGTCTCGACAAAAAAGGAATACGGATAATTTTCAGGTTTTTAAAAAACTTTTTTTTTTTCGAAAAATATTATTGTTCGGAGTTTGAACTTTTTTTTACAGTGTTGAACTTTTTTTTACGGTGTGGCCAATAAGTTAATGCTTCGATTCTCAATATAACAATAAAGACTAGATTTTTCATTTGAACGGAATTAATATCTCATTAAGGCGACCTGTATTCTACCCTACATACTGTATTCGACTTAATTACTGTCACGCGTTTAATATTATGTATTTTTTTCTTAGGTTCATCAGTAGCTTATTAACATATTACAAATATATTACAGAAACTTAATATATTCGCTTTGGACTATAGAGTATAAAAGATTTTTATTTTTTAATTGTTTAAAATTAATACCAAGTGTTAAAAGTCCTTTGGGTGTTTTCTTTTAATTATAGTAAGAAAATAACTTGTAATATTTTATTATTACATAGTAGATTTTAGCCAGGGTTAAGAGGCATAACAATGCATTTTCATTCAACTATTCAATTATTATTTTATGCATAATTCATTAATAAACTAATTGTTCTCCCAATATAAATATATATGTAATGAAATGTTGTTTGTCATAAGAATAAACTCTGTCCTATTCATCAAGAAATAATTTACTATTTTTATACTATTTTTAATACTTTAATAGGTTAATAATTATATGTAGTGCTTTAACCATTCGGCAATTTTATGAGTTATTAAAATTTTTGTTTTTAATTTTTATTTTATAATTTAGAAACACATAAATGATTACCAAATATATGTAACTATAAGGTATTTATAATTCTTGTAATATGACTAATAATAAGAAGTTCCTACTCACTCGTTTACAAGACCTACGCTTGCATCCACGGATTTTTGTGCTTGCTCTCCTTGGGACAGCGTTTCGTTGGTGGTTGGAAAAAGTTCTTGGTGCCAAGCTGCGGCACTGCCCGAGGGTACAAGTATCCGTTTAGTAAACAAAGACGTAACCAAGACTCGTCGTTCATTTAGTCGTTGCAATGCGTTCGTCGCAGCTATATTTAATTGTGCAGGAGTGAACGGAGGTATTTCCACGGGTGGTGGTGGTGGAGCTCTAATCACTCCTGTAGACGTTGTTTGTTGATTAGCTAAACAAAATTCCATAAAAGTTAAAAAACTGTCATTGCTTGGCCAAGACCCGATGTTGAATCACTTATATTTATACATATTATGTACACATGTAAGACATTACACATGTAAGACCTCATTAGCATGCGAAACCCGTTTAAGACCAGTTTTTATGAGTTATTGCTATGGCGATCAGCGAATTGAAGATCAATGACTCCTAAATGTACTATAGGTATATCAACTGTTTGAGTTTCAGATTCATAGCCTTTTATTTCAATTCTACTAAACACACCCACCTAGACAACAATTCAATAACCAACATCGTTATTATAGGTGAAACATAAGAAATTGATCTATATGCGTACATGAACCTCAATTTTAAGTTTGTACACTTGAGAAATTTAAAATTATTTTAAAATAAAACTATAATAATAATAAAGAATTCGATTCGTATAAATACGAGAAGTAATGATTATGAATTTTAGTATTTTTAATAAATGTTATGGATGTTCACTGACTGGTTTAGGATTCATGTAAAACACATATCAATAATATTTTATACTACATATATTATTATAGAAAAATTTGTTTTAATGACCTTAGAATTCGCAAAACAATATAAATAAAATATACCTAAAATGTAATTCCAGTTATAACTGTACCTTGTAATTGTACAACTGTAACTATTACACGCAGAAACATTATAGATGCTATTATAATCATTTTAATTGATTTTGATTTGCATATGACAATAATTATTGATAACCATTTAATTTTAACAAATTAATAAATATTCTTATCGATTAAGTTTAAATTTTGTATGCGAAGTATATCTTTTGAAATATTTTAACCAACAAAATATATATTTTTATTTTACCAAAATCGTTTAGGTTTAGTTTATATGAATTAATAATTTTTTTAAATAATTAATAAAATCTTCAACTGTTTAATTTACTTATTTTGAACGAAAAGAATAACACTAAATTTATATTTTATATTATTATTTAATAATTAAATTTATTATTAAATATTGAATTAAAATAAATAATAAATTAACATTTTATAAATAAACATCACTTTATAAATAGTAAACATAATATTATGGCTCTTGAGAGTAATGACTATAATGCACGTCATGTTCTAATCTGAACAAGAAAACTAAAAAGTGATTTATATGTCATTTAAAATATATATTCTAAGACTTGAATGAAATAAACCTGCTACGATTCGAAAGAACCTATTGTTAGTTTCTGGTTATTTTATTTCTACGGTTTAGAATTAATAATATTTCTGACATATAAATTGCAAAACAACTGACATCTTTTATTCATTATGCAAATATTTTATACTAAAGTGTATTTGAAAAAAAAGAAAAATAGTTTATAATTATAATTATACATGATAAAGTAAGGTTTTATATTTTAAGTTTTTAAAAAAAATGTACCTTGTAGATTTATGATGTTTAGTAAAAATATATATGTATTTTAAAGGTTCCAGTTTTTGAAATTATTACTAATCATTAAAAAATACATTTAATTGTTAATTTGAAAAATCCGATTTTGAGTTATAAATTAAACTGAACTTCTACGGATGGAAAATAAATTAAGCTGTTTAAGTTTATTAGAATAAAGTGTCATGAAGAGTAAGTTATTAGACTCAACTTACAATTTTTGTCAATTCAAAATAGTAATATTATGCATTCAGATATACTTAAATTTTTCTTCTTGACTGTAGAGTTGTTTTTTGTTAATTTATGTCATATAGATAAAGAAGAGATTATATTAAAACAAATACCCTATTATTCTATTCAACACAATAATGCTCATATGTAATATACAATATGTTATAGATTTGAAAATTGAAAATTAAATTAAAAATGTACCAGGATTTCGAATTTTAGTGGGACAGCACACTCCGAATTCATTGACAGCTAATTTACACGGCTGCTTTTTCAGTTCAGGAAGTTCAGCGTAAAATGACAAACAACTGACCAGAGGACGACACGTTCCCGAATCGCCACTAGCTGTCTTACACGATCCTTCGGAGTTGGACGGTTTCTTGATGGGTGGCTCGACTCGGGGGGGTTGTTGAAATTGTGGTGGCAGAACCTCTCGTGGGGGCAGTTGCTGGGGATGCTGCACCGGGACGGTTATTGGCTGCGGTACTTGCACAAGCTGTGTGGGTTGTACTTGTACGCCGTTGAGTCGCTCCTGTATTCTCTGCTGAAGCACGAGCTGCTGCTGCTGGATATCCTCCAATGTATGCAAGAACTGGTCTTGTTGCAATAGCAACGATTCCTGGAGTCTCGGGTCCTGCGGCCGAGCTTCAAGCGCCTGTTGCACCTGCTGTAACTGCACCTGCACTTGGCTCTGGCGAAACTGAAGCTGTTGTTGGTCGAGCTGCTCGGGGAATATTTCCGTGAGGAAAGGCCGTTGCTGCTGCGGTTGTTGGGCTAGAATAATTACTGCGGTTAGCAACAGCGGCAATAGTTTTGGTGAGAGCACGATCAGAATTCGCGTCATGATGCGGTTCGAATGTGCGGACGTCTACTGACTGAACCACCGTCACGTCGACGACTGCGTACAAAGATGAGCATGAAGTTCACGTGGGTTGAGATAGCCCAAGGTCATCCATTTGCATGTGATTGTGCGAGTATATGATATAGGTACGTAAGTATGATGTCTTTCCGTTATGCGTCATTTTTTTTTTTTTGCCATAATCTATTCCAGTAAGTAATGGACACCGATTTGTGCCACCGTCTTTTTTAAGACTATGTTCTGACCAAATCTACGAATACAATTATGTATCGCAAAGAATTTCAGAGAACCTTAAGATAATATTACGTCGATTCACTTTTAATTTCGACAGTTCATGAGTAAATATGATTTGTTCAATATGATCTATCTTTATTGTTTATATTATTTATATTATCATTTACATTTGGTGCATTATTTTTCTTAGTAGCTCATTTAGAGGGGATGGGGAGAATTTTCAAGGACATTTAAAGTTTTTTTATTAATTTTTTGGTATTAATGTATACTTAAAATAAATATCTACAACTATTGTATTTTTAAAAATATTATAGAGACAAAGTGAATCAGTTTTTATACTTCTACATCTGGTTGATAAATTAGTATAAATTAGGTAGAAAAAAGTTGGACAAAAAGTTGAATAAGTAAATAATTAGCTTTATAACATTATTATGTTTTCCTTCATTATTAAATTATTACCTTTAAAAATTTGGGAAAAATCGAAAATTGATTGTCGAAAAACTATTAAAAGTGCCCATAAGTAGAACAAATTTCATTGAAATATTTTGAAAATTATGAAGCATCTTTAAAATGCTAATATAAGTTCACCGTTCATGGCTCGATTCCCTTCAAATAATATTTATTCGATTACAACTAAATATGAACTTTTAACAATAAAATTATTGCTTTTTCGTGATTTTTGTAGAATTTTGTCAACATTTTACAATCACTCATAAAATATTTTTATAAACTAACCATTAAAAGATATGTATATATGTACAAAGAACTCTGCATTATACTTCTAAGACTTGTCTAACCAAAATAATTGTATGAACGTTGTATGAAAAAAATTATTTTGTCCTGGAACGCGTCTGTTTTGCATGCCTTACTGATTCTTACAATCGAACGATTAATGTATTGAAACCAAAACTTAAGAATTTTTCTTTCAACAATACTTTTGGAAGTTATTTGAAATAGTTTGAACTTATCTCCAAAGTAGGTATTTGTTCTTGATTTAAAAAATGACAGACAGTTACATTTTTTGTGTGTCAAACGATAATGTCTATGAAGAAAATAATCTTTAAAATATTTTTGATTGTAAACAATTATTTATGTAGGTACTTAATATTCAAATAAATTAATAAAGAATAATTTAAGTACACATATATTTATTGTACTCAGTATTCGTTACTATATGATAAAAAAAAATAAGAACCAAGCGAAATGGATAACGTTTTATAAGGTAGTATAAACATTATTTTTATATAATAATAAACTAACATTTCTTGGTTATCTTGAAAAACATTTTTTTTTTTTTTTAGTTTTATGGCATTGTTTAGTAATAATGTGACAAAAAAACTTCTCATTCCATTACATTTTAATAGCTTTATTAATTATACTGTTGAGTATAACATTTAATTTATTGTTAATCGAAATCAAGAATAATTTTTAGCTATGAGTAATGCTATATAGAAGGAGTGGCCAGCAAGAAGAGACCGCAAGTCACCCAATATATTAAAAAATATATAAGAGCTGAAATGACAAAAAAAAATTATATTAATATAAATAATTGTGAAATATAAGCCCATTATTAAACACCCAAAAATTTCTTTTTGCGCTCAAAAATTAATATCGATTTTCGGAACAACATATTTTTACGAGATTTTATACTTAACAATGGAAATGATTAAATCTAAAGCTGGGTTCATACGTGTCAGTTAAAACGTTCATTATGACTGATTCATCAAAACTAAACAAGTTATGAACGTGTGAACACTTGTTTCAGCATGATTGAATCATCAAAATTGATTATCAGTCATTTAGAAACTATTTCTATTTTGCGTTATTTCTAAACATTAGTATCACTTCATGAAAGGTGTGAAATTGATTTTGAATTAAATATTTTATTATTTCAGTACCTAATCACATCATAATATTTTGTTTTTTTCATAAATCCGAAATAAATTGTAAAAATGGTTTTTGGGTGATGAACTATTTTTGACTAATATAGACAACTTGAGTGTTTATGGAAATATAAATAGTGACAGTTATAAAAACCAAGAAACGCGAGAAAATTCAGTTAATGACATTTAAACAAAAATAAAAACAGTTTGTACAAACTATAAAAGTGAGCTCAACAAGATTTTAAAATCGGAAAAAAGTGATGCTGGATTACCAAATGTTTATGTACCACGTCTATTTTGGTTTAAAACAGCTGATGAATACTTAAGAGGCATCAGTGAAAAAAAAAATAGTAATTCAAATTTGGTAAGTAATAATAAAAGTTAGGTATAATTACAGTACAATTTTGGTATCCGGACGTGAAACCCGTATTTTAGAAAACTGATTTTTAACACTACTTTATTGAACATATTAGATTCTGAACGGAGTGAAGAATGTATTGATTTTACAATGATGTGTGTTTTTTTTTTTTTTTTTGTGTCTGTCGACACGATTTGGGGCAGTAAAAATGCTTCGATTGCCTTATGTAGCAACTTTTCTGAAAGAAAAGTGAATCTATTTGGTACTTTGGGGGGTCAAAAGTAAAAAATTTCCAATATTTTTTAAATGCGACGGGAAAAACCATAAAAAAATTTGGGAAAAACGGGAGTTTTTACGCAAAACCAGTTTTCAACATAATCAAATTTTTTATTTTGCTATAACTCAAAAACTAATCGATGTAAATACTTGAAATTTTTACCAAATGTTTAGATTAGCGTTCTCTATACACCATTAAATTTTCAAAGTATTTTGACTTTAATGAAGCTATTTATAGACAATTGAAATTTTCAATTTTTTTAAGTATTTTTTTTTTAAATAACGATAAAATTTTTTTGGCTGCCCAGAAAATTTTGAAAATTTAATACAAGGTTTCTTATAAGTTGTTCCTTAACTGATAAAAGAAAATCTAAAATCGTAAGTCACAATTTTTTTTTATAAGTGCTCAAAGTTCCAATTTATACGAAATATGTAAAAATTGCGAAAATTTACAAGTTATTTTGTAGATAAAAATTCATAAAATTTTTTCTGTTCATACTTAAGGTTCAAAACTTTCACACTAGGTTATCTATAAGCTACTCTACAAAAATCTTTAAAAAAATTTCTACCGGACTTAGAGGAAAAAATTTTATGACTGTTTGAAATTTAAATATTTACGAAATTGTTTTTACATTTTTTTTTTATAATCGGTGATAAAAATAATTTGGCTTGTACAAAATACTTGAAAATTTAATAGAAGATTCCACAGAAGTAGTTCTTATTGTCATTCATAAATTATTAAAATCCATAGGCACAATTTTTTTTTATAAGCGTTTAAACAGCGAATATTGACATAAAATTACATGTAAAATATAATATAATGTATAATATTCTAGACTGACAAAGATATCGGTTTTTTTTTAAAATGCTCTAACTCAAAAACGAAAAACTGCAACAACTTGAAATTTTTACCAAATCTTTATATTGACGTTTTCTATACATGTTTAAGTTTTCAAAGTATTTTGACATATTTTGACTTATTTATAGACAATTTAAATTTTCGATTTTTGTAAAATGTTTGTTTTTAAACATCTATAAAATTTAATTGGTTGAGCGAAAACTCTTGAAAATTTTATACTAGGTTTATAATAAGTTAAACTTTTCGTGACTAAAAAATATCGGTGATCGGTTTACTCAATTTTTTTTTAGAAGCCCTTAATGCTCAAATTTGTATAAAATGTGTAAAAATCACGATAATTTGCAAGTTATTTTGTAGATAAAAATTCATAAAATTTTTTTTGTTCATACTTAAGGTTCAAAATTTTAACACTAGGTTATCTATGAGCTACTCTTAAAAAATCTTTAAAAAAATTTCTACCGGACTAAGAGGAAAAAGTTGTATGACTGTTTGAAATTTAAATATTTACGAAATTGCATAAAATAGCGATTTATTCTTAGACGATTTTAAATATAAGTTATAATTCAAAAAGTACAAGTCGCAGATTTTTGAATTTTTTACCAGCTGTTAAGATAGGTATTTCCTTTATGTCATATTTTTTTTCAAAATATAATATTGATTTTTAAGCTATTTACAGGCATTTAAAATATTCGATTTTTTTTACAATTTATTTTTATAATCGGTGATAAAAAATAAAAAATTTGGCTCGTACAAAATACTTGAAAAATTAATAGAAGATTCCACAGAAGTAGTTCTTAATGTCATTCAAAAATTATTAAAATCCATAGACACAATTATTTTTTATAAGCGTTTGAACAGCGAATATTGACATAAAATTACTTGTAAAATATAATATAATGTAGAATGTTCTAGACTGACAAACTATATTGCTGTATGCAACTGCCAACCCATCCTAATTGAAAAATATATTTATCGTTTCAAAATAAAATATACTTTTTACAATGTTTATAAATAACAATGTACTATATCCTAGACAAACATATGAACTCCGTTCAGAATCATTATTCGTATACAATGATATCTATCATTGCATTCAAATTTAACAAATCCATTATAATAATGACCTATCCTATAAGCGAGGCTCACTCCACCCCTAACTGTACAGCAGAGCGAGGCCCATCCGGTTTTTTTATTATAACTATACTACATAATTTTAAATTAATAATTAAAAATTACCATTACAACAAATAAACAAATAATATTGACATTTTAAAAATAATTTAAATTAAATTAAATCATGTTCCATTGCCATCGTTATACATTTTTCTGCGTTTGTATCACGTAAAATCCCTGATGAGGTACTGTAATGATAGCTTGAATAATTCGTTAAAATTGTTTAATGTGCTAGGGCTTAACTAATTATGTAATGTAAAAAATGTTTTAATAATTATAGGTACATTTTTTACTAGGATTAAAGTGGAATGGGTTTTTTAAGTATTTTTGTTAATATTTTGTTACATATTTATTTTAAAATATTTACAGAATAATTTTTTTTTTGTTAAATATTCAATGGAGTAAAACTAACATAATGTTTATGGTATTATTATATTATTTTGTTTAAGTTATGAATACAATTTTAAAAGTATGGTGGTATATAATTCTAAATTGAAGAGACAAAATTAAATAAATATTAACAATAGACGAGAATATTTATTGTTATGCGTCTTTATTATATCGTATTAACTTCTCTAAACTAGCTCGCTGTGACTATGAATGGTTACAGCTAATTATAACTTCGATTTATGTTGGATTATAACGACGGGCCTGCTACTTTGTTGTTCAAATTTTCAACCTTCATCATTACATATATGTTTAAGATATCTGTTTGATGCATAATAGGTAGGCATTTTAATTGTTACCAAATAAATGCAAAACTTATAATATATATTTAAAAAAATGAGCTCATATTATTTTTTTTTTAAATAAAATAATTTACAAACAAATTTAAATTTCAATATATATATTTATAATATATTTTATATTTCCATATACTAAAATAAAATCAATATTTTAGAGAGAGAGAGTCACTTAAAAAATTATAAAACTGCAATATCAACATTCCGAAATTTAGAAAAGTAGAGATTGATAAATAACAAAATATTTAAAAATGTACACCAACATATAAATATTTGAAACTGGCATCTCTGTACACCGGTGGTTTACAACTCAATACTAGGCATGGACTACCTTTATAAATTTTCCTTTACAAACCAGGATTAATTTTTTTTTAATCTTACCCTTCTAATGACAAAAAAAAAAAGTGATACGAATTCAAGTTTTGATATTTAATTAATATTGAAATAAGATTTTACAAATTTTAATTAATTTATTTTAATTTTATTAAATCCTAGTTCGCATAAATATTTAGTTGAAAAAATCAGTATAAAACGTAAGGTTGTTGAACGAATATTTGGATATTCTATAGCATTTTTACATAAAAAATCTTCGAAGTTTACATTATATTCAGGCCCAACTAGAAGGGGGTGGGGCACTCGGGTATTTGTCCCCAGGGCCCGGAAGATGTTTCTATTGAACTTATAGATGAAATCGTTCTATTGAAATCGATTCATTCTTCGAATATTGGACAACCTTTAGCGCCACTCGTTCTCTTGAAGGAGCTCAAGTTAAATAATTTGTTTCCGAATGTTTGGATCGTCTTACAAATTTTCCTAACGCTGCCCGTAACGGTAGCGAGTGCCGAGCGCTCATTCAGTGTTCTAGCTCGAATAAAAAATCATTACTGGGCCAGAAAATATTAAACGGTCTTTCTATTTTGGCTATCGAAAGTAAAACGGCGAGAACAATCAATTACGATGACATAATTGAAGATTTTGCACAACAAAAGGCGTGAAAAGCGAATTTTTTTAATTTTAATTAATAAAATGTTTAAAATTGGGTTCATGTTTTTTTCTTTTTTACAAAAAATACAAATGTACCAACTAAATGATATAGTAATATAAGGCAATGTCAAAAAGATGTTGATTCCTATTTTTTTTTTATTTCATTTTAACTATTTCCGATATTCTATACTTATTTTTCCTATATAGGTTATATACTAAGTTTTTGATTTTTACTTTTTATACATGATATTTTTAAAAGCAAGGGCCCGCGAAAAACCTTGCCACGGGGCTCGACGGCTCTGATTATATCCAAACAAGTTCTTCAAGTTGCTGTCATTCTGAAGTTCTATTAATTATTCTTGCATTTCATCAGAAACATTCTTGACTTTATCAATACATTATTTTTTTAATAGTATCAGTGTCATATCTGGACCATATTCTAGAAAGAATCTGGTTAATTCCCCATTAAGGATTTGTTAGTATTAAAATATAATATTCTAAATTATTTCAGGGAAACATTTGTAGTGTACGTCATTAGCAAGAATTCACAGAATCGGAAACGTAGTATAATTTCTTACCTGCATTTTATCAATCCAAAGATTTATAAACAAACACGCAAACTTTGTCTTCAAATACAAAAATATTTATTGAACTTTCTAGTTTTACATTAGCTGAACCATGCAATAGCAAATTTATATAGTTTAAATGGATGAATATATCTACATGATAAGCAATTTGCATTTTAATTTTCGGCTCAAAAAATTGCTTTTATGTAAATTAAAAAAGCTTTCAACTTTTCTCTAAGCTCAAATAAACGTACCAAAATACTTCTTCTCGAAAACCAATCAACTTACTTCAGTATGAAACAGCTATATCTCATACTCAGCGATATATGACTGCAATATTTTTAAATGAATTGACCAACTTAATGGATATTTTCATTACAAAAGCTAGGTCACATTTAGTAACGTTTTTGATGCCAATACTTGACTATGTAAAATACAGTGCGTTTTTAATGAAGTTGGGTTTATTTGTTTTATCAATTTAGCCCAGCCTGATTGAGATCCAAACACGGCAGACGCATCATCAGTACAAAATTCAGTAAGATTTTTTACAATAAATCATGTTTTCAAACATTTTTTTAATTTTCAAATTATTTTCATAATGTTAATCCCCTTTGACGTAGTGTCTAATACTTTTGATACCTAGTAATAATTTTTCTTATATTGCGATATAGAAAATATATATAAATATTAACAGTTGACAACAATGCACAAAATTCGTACTTTTGTCACATTGAAGAGTAAAATAAGGAGATTTTTTTATGAGAATTACAAGTTGTTCTCAAAGTCTTTTGACATATTTCCTATTTGACATTTTACAGTGTTATTTGATAAAGGAATGTCTAATATTTTTTACTGCTTTTTTTACCTACAATCTCTTCAGTGGCTTATAACAAATATAGTTTGATCAAACTTTCACTAATAACTTTAATACTATAACTTTAACTTTAACTTTAACTTTAATAACTTTAATAAGTTTTGTAGAATTTTCTATGAATAGCGAACTGTCTTATGAGGCATGGAGCAATTTTTCGTTCGTTTCCAATCTCTCACCAATTTTACCAAGTTTAATTTTTTTAAGGTTTTCATTCTTACAGTCAAAGAATTCTCGATGAAAGGGTGGACTGTCTTTAAATGTCATTCCAGCTTAGCAGATTTTAGTCCATCATTACTGAGGACTATTGTACGGATCACACATAAATTTTCTTTTCTTATTCTCTACAAAATCGGTTAAACCAAATTTTGTATAATTGCAATTGTGTTTCCTTTCCGATAGCATTTTTAATGGTAATTATACAAATGGAAAATTGAAAACAAAACTATAAGCTTAAGCAACGAACTAGAAAATGCTTTCTTAACAAAGTCGCGTAGTGTACCTACTAACATATTAATAAGCTATAGATACATAACATGATCGCTGTCAGATTATGTAATATAAAGTGAAAAAACATAATTATTTATTATAATTTAGGTATAATCGTATTCAGTTGCGTATTTTGGGTGATTTCTCGGGGGTAGATAATCTCATAAACAACATTTTTAGAATTATTTACTGATGTAAAAAACATTGAACTTACTTTTTAACAATTTCCTATATTAGGAATTGACAAAAAGTTTTACATTTGAAACTCATGTAAATAGTATAATAAAAATATTGTAGGTTATGATAAAACACCAATGTTCAATATATTAGGACTTTTGAAGTCGGGGGTTGTCCAGACATGGAAGACACTCCCCAAAATACGCCACCGCTCGTATTTTATTTATATTTGTGTATAAATTGTTATCCGTTGCGCTGTATATTAGGCTACATTAACCATTAACGATTTACATATAATGAAAAATTACGTACAATAAACCATAACTCTATTAAATACAATTTTGCTAATTTTTTTACTCTTTATTTTTTAAATAAAAAATAGATTATCATGACAAACGTTCTTTATATGCGGACCATTTGAGATGAATCCACGGACCACCAGTTAGGAACCACTGTTAAACACCTTCAAAAAATGCATACACAATGTGAATTACATATGTTATATTCATGTAGGTATACAGTATAAGCTATGTAATATCGATGATGATGATGATATGATAAGTATAAATAAACAATCGTCTATCTATTAATTTAAGACGTGTACCAAGGTCTAAATTAATAATAATGCCCTTTAGTTTATAGCCAGTCTAGGATGCATTGGAAACGATTTGAAATTCTGTGAATTTCCTATTACTATAATTTAATAACACATACACTATAAGTGTATATAGTTGTATAGTGTATAGTGTACGTCATAATACATATTATTATAATTTACAAATAAGTATTGACGTATTGTATTCTATAACGTAACCTGTTGTACAATTGTACCTATACATTTTTATTCGCCTACGTATTCACGTTGACATTGGAGAACCAGATCCAGAATCCTAAAGGCTACAGATAAATTTATATGATAAGTACACGCATTACATTAATGTACATACGTATAATTAATTAAAAAAAAAAACAGAATGACAATGGTCGATGGAAATGTTATCGACGCCCTCTGTATACAATATATATTAAATTACCTGATCATATCATACCCACTAGGTATGATATGATTCACTGGGCTAAGGTCGACTATTACCATATTTGCCGATACTTACACCACACCATAATATATACAATATTATACTATATACATACGCATACGCAAAACACATAAAATATTTGACGATTCAATTAGCATATAAACAGCATCACCTGATATAATAGACAATTACACACACATATGCATGTATACACATCATCATGCATTGTATCTGATTCTAATAAAATAATACATACATATGGCATGTCACGTATATGTTAGAAGTAGGTACATATTGTTATATAAGAGCACGTTCAGGGATTTCGATCAATTTTCGTACGTATTGGTTTCTATGATAACTATCAGTGCCCTTTGTATTTATTGATGTTATTCATTATAGTTTCAATGTTATGTACACCGCTAAGGCTTGACTTGTAATAATAATATAAAACAAAATAATATCGACTAACCGTGAACGTTAATTACAACGCCTCAATACAATGATATTTGTAATGCCAGCGACGATGACGATGATCCCAAAACCTTGTTACAATGGTAAGCTTTATCATAATAATAATTTTTTTTACTAACAAGACAATACAAATCAGGGGTTCTTAAAATTGAACAGCAATAGAGAAATATTACGTTGTTTTATACAGTTGGCTAAAGATATTATTCTATCATGCTACGTTAACTTGTTACATCTAACTATATAGTAGTTGATAATAATCTACTAACAAACGTTTAAACACTTCAAACCATTTAAGAAATTTGTTTAAAATTAAACATCATATTATAACAAACAATATGTAATTTTAAATTCTGAACGGAGTGATGGAATCTATTGGTTTTACAATGATGTGTGTTTTTTTTTTTATTTTTTATTTTTTTATTTATTTTTTTTATTTTTGTGTCTGACGACACCTTTTTTGGCAGTAAAAATGCTTTCGATTTTTGTGTTCTCTATACACCGTTAAATTTTCAAAGTATTTTGACTTTTATTGAGCTATTTATAGACAATTGAAATTTTCAATTTTTTTAAGTATTTTTTATTAAAATAACGATAAAATTTTTTTGGCCGCCCAGAAAATCTTGAAAATTTAATGCAAGGTTTCTTATAAGTTGTTCCTTAATTGATAAAAAAAAATCTAAAATCGTAAGTCACAATTTTTTTTTATAAGTGCTCAATGTTCCAATTTATATGAAATATGTAAAAATTGCGAAAATTTGCAAATAATTTTGTGGTTGAAAATTCATAAAAATTTTTCTGTTCATACTTAAGGTTCAAAATTTTAACACTAGGTTATCTATAAGCTACTCTTCAAAAATCTTTAAAAAAATTTCTACCGTACTTAGAGGAAAAAATTTTATGACTGTTTGAAATTTAAATATTTACGAAATTGCATAAAATAGCGATTTATTCTCAAACAATTTTTAATATTTGTTATAATTCAAAAAGTATAAGTCGCAGATTTTTGAAATTTCTACCAGCTGTTAAAATTGGTATTTCCTTTAAGTCACATTTTTTTCAAAATATAATATTGATTTTGAAGCCACTTATAGGCATTTAAAATATTCGATTTTTTTACATTTTATTTTTATAATCGGTGATGAAAAAAATTTGGCTCCTACAAAATACTTGAAAATTTAATAGAAGATTCCACAGAAGTAGTTCTTAATGTCATTCAAAAATTATTAAAATCCATAGGCACAATTTTTTTTTATAAGCGTTTGAACAGCGAATATTGACATAAAATTACATGTAAAATATAATATAATGTATAATATTCTAGACTGACAAAGATATCGGTTTTTTTTTTAAATGCTCTTACTCAAAAACGAAAAACCGCAACAACTTGAAATTTTCACCAAATCTTTATATTGACGTTCTCTATACATGGTTAAGTTTTCAAAGTATTTTGACATATTTTGACTTATTTATAGACAATTTAAATTTTCGATTTTTCTAAATTTTTCGTTTCAAAATAAAATATACTTATTACAATATTTATAAATAACATTGTATTATATTCTAGACAAACATATCATCTCCGTTCAGAATCGTTTTTCGTATACAATGATACCTATTATTGAATTCAAATTTAACAAATCCATTATAATGACCTATCCTACGAAGAGTCGCACTTCACTCCCAAGTATACAGCAGAGCGAGGCCCATCCGGTTCTTTTTTATTTTAATATCTATACTACGTTTCTATTTAAATAGATATCTTTAATTATATAAATATTTATAGCTAAACATTACATATTTTCTGTGCGCTTAGTGAAACAAATATAAAATAAACATTACTATATCATGATACATATATTTAATATTAAATATCTACTTAAATATATTACATTAAATCATCATGACTAAAATAGTTATATAAATAACTCAACGTTATTTTAAACTATTCAATAATTTTGAACAAACTCTAATTGGGAGTGAAAAACATATAATTTTTACATAAAGTTATAAAGTGTGTTTCAAAAGTAAGATTATTATTACTGTGGGTAGTGAAAATCAAGAAAAAAAACATTAAGTACTAATAAGTATTTTAAAAAGTTGAGCATGAACATATCAAAACCCCTTTTTAAAATATAAGCGGAAACAGTTTTGAAAATAAGTGTTCAAACGGAATATTCGCTCCAGTAATCTTTTTTCATATTATATTCATTCGACAAAAATTACTTAACATAAATGCAGAATTTATTCATGTCATATAACTGTATATGTATAGATATCTATTCTATAGATAGACTGATTTTGTAGTTAGAATAGATAATGTCGTTCTTAGTTAAATTGTACAATAACTGACAATAATCATATTGTCTTAAGAGCTACGGAAAAATATATTACGTTTTTATTTTTTTTAGCGATATTTTTTTATGAATTATGCACCTTGTTGGAATGACACTTATGTTAAAAAAAAGCCCTCTTGATTTGGTTGATTTTTGAAATTTATTTTTTAATTAATTATAAACTATAACTAATGTGTAATTTATGAATACGATTTACATGTAAAAGATATAAAATTATTTAAAAATTAATTTAATTAAAAAGCTAATATTTTTTTTATAAATTTGTCCTTTTACTTTGTTATTTAAAATAGAAAAATTATAAATATTTGAAATTTATTTGGTCTTGGGAATTATAACAAATGTTTAAAATCGTTTGAGAATAAATCGCTATTTTATGCAATTTCGTAAATATTTAAATTTCACACAGTCATAAAATTTTTTCCTCCAAGTCCGGTAGAAATTTTTTTAAAGATTTTTGAAGAGTAGCTTATAGATAACCTAGTGTTAAAATTTTGAACCTTAAGTATGAACAGAAAAAATTTTATGAATTTTTATCTACAAAATAACTTGCAAATTATCGTGATTTTTACATATTTCGTATAAATTGGAACTTTGAGTACTTATAAAAAAAAATTGTGACTTACGATTTTAGATTTTTTTTTATCAGTTAAGGAACAACTTATAAGAAACCTTGTATTAAATTTTCAAGATTTTCTGGCCGGCCAAAAAAATTTTATCGTTATTTTAAAAAAAAAATTAAAAAAATTGAAAATTTCAATTGTCTATAAATAGCTCAATAAAAGTCAAAATACTTTGAAAATTTAATGGTGTATAGAGAACGCTAATCTCAACATTTGGTGAAAATTTCAAGTATTTACATCGATTAGTTTTTGAGTTATAGCAAAATAAAAAATTTGATTTAGTCGAAAACTGCGTAAAAACTCCCGTTGCTACATAAGGAAATCGAAGCATTTTTACTGCCCCAAATCGTGTCGACAGACACAAAAAAAAAAAACACACACACATCATTGTAAAATCAATACATTCTTCACTCCGTTCAGAATCTAATAAACTGAAAAAGATTTTATAAATGAAAAAATTATAGATCATATTACAAACAATACTAATCAATACGATTATATAAAATTTTTAAGTTATAGAAATAAACCTCATAAAATATAAAATATCGCATTATGCAATTTTTATTATATTTATTTTATAATCATTATATATTTATATATTTATGAAATGTATTATGTGAATTTTTATTATTTTTTTCCTTTAATGTAGCAATTAATTACTTTACTTTTACTTGCTAGGCCTCGTGTAGGAACTTACATTTGCCCAATAAAATTTGTCAAATTTAAACTGAAATACCTCATAATTAAATACTTTCATCTAAAAATAAATAAATAATTTTTTTTTTTAAAACTATAATGTTGGTTTTGTCATTAAATGCTAACTTTTTAATTTAACATATTTTTTAAATTTAGTTAACTGGTAATTAGACTTAGTTAACTTATGTAAACTAAATTTGTTGGAATATTAATTAGAATAAAAATATATTTTACATTTATTCGTAGGTGTTTAATGTCAAAGAGTGCAAATTAATTTTTCAAAATCAAAAATAAGTGAACATAAAAAAATTATGTAATTTAATTATTTAATAGATGTAATATTAAAAACTATAATATTTACACTTCTTTACAAATATTTATTTTATACTACAGCAATTATTACTATTATTTTGTCCCTTTATTACTATTGATATACAATGGTAGAAACGGAATGGCTATATTAGTTTATGGGAAATAGGAAAACAACATAATGAATACATACAATCTTAATGACAGATTAATGAAGGTCAAGCTCAGCCGACAGAATTTACATAATTCAGGTATACTTTCTAATAACAAACAGCCAGTTATTTGAAATTGAAAATATGTACGAATAAATTGAAGACCTCATGCAGTTGACTGACGATAAAGCGAACGTTATAATTATGGGAGATTTTAACACCTGTGTCGGAGAACAGAATAGCTCATCAAACTCTCTAGGAAAATTAGATCTTGGAAAACAAAACGAATGGGGTGCCAGACTCGTACAGTTTTGTGAACAACATGAACTGACAATCTCTAATACTTTCTTCCAAGTGTCTAAACGACAGAGATACACTTGGAAAGCACCAGAAGATACTAGAAGAGTCCAAAGTTGGAACAATCTTTGCCACCAAGTGGTGGTGGACCCCTGGGGCCTGCCATACAAGCTAGTGATAAAGAAATGGGTTGGAAAAAGGCTGATTCCAGGGCTAACGCTACTAGGCAAGTTGGACACTATAATCGACGGACTCTTTCCCAGAGATGTTAGAATTAAATGGCCGTCAAAAGTGTAAAAACCTAATCTTTCTCGAAGTCACCTGTGACGAGATTAGGGAAGTAAGTTGGAGAATACCGTCAAGGAAAGCACCGGGACCAGATGGGTTTCCAGACGTAGTGATCAAGGCGCGCCTATGCGGTAGCAACCAGAAAACCAGAATTACTAAGGGATACTCTTAATACATGTCTGAAATGCGCTTGTTTCCACGCTCATGGAAAGTAGCCAAGCTAGTACTGCTAAGAAAAAGTGAAAAACTACTAGAACATCCGTCTTCTTACAGGCCAATATGCCTGTTAAACACCGTAGGAAAACTGTTTGAAAGAATTATTAAAAGACGCCTAGAGAAACAGCTGGAAGAAAGCGGATACCTTAGGGAGCTGCAGTTTGGGTTTAGGAAGTGGTGATCAACGGTGGACGCGATTAAGAAGGTTATGGGCGTGGTGGAAAAAGCAGGAACGGGACAGCTGTACCGAAGGGAACTCTGTGTGGTTGTAGCTTTAAATGTGGCAAACGCCTTTAATTCGGCGAAATGGAGAAAGATTGAAGTCACTACACGTTAAAAAGATGCCTCAGTACCTTATTAGCGTAGTACAGAGTTATCTGAATGACAGAGAAATACAAAACAAAGGGAGGTCATGGTCCACAACCTGTTGCGTTCCACAAGGATCCGTACTGGGACCTCTATTATGGAACCTGATGTACGACGACCTATTACGTGTGGATACAGGTGGAAATGTGAGTAGAATGTCATCTACAAAATTAGTCGCGTTCGCCGATGACGTTGCAATAGTGGCAACGGGACACACATCTCGCATTCTGAAAACAGTCACAAACAACACACTGGAAAAGGTGTCTGACTGGATAGGAAGAGCGGGCCTGTCACTCTCAGTGGGAAAACTGAGGCAATTGTCTTGACGAAGAAGAGGGGATATGAAGTTCCCAAACTATGCATAAGAGGAGCGGACGTGGAAATAAAAGACCATATCACGTATCTAGAAGTAGAGCTCCATAGGGTACTTGGATTTAGAGTTCACGTAGAGGCGGCGGCGGCCAAGGCCCAGGTTACGTCCCTGGCACTTTCAACGTTGATGTCAAACGTCGGAGGCTCAGGACAGAATAAGAGGAAGTTGCTATCGACTGTAGTAACGAGCAAACTATTATATGCATCACCAATATGGGAAAGGGCTCTTGACAAGAAGAAAAACGTAGAGATATTACTCAGACCACAACGAACGATTGCAATCAGGACAGTAATGGCTTACCGGATCATATCGACGGCGGCAATCATGGTAATAGCAGGCATGATACCAGCGCATCTGTTGGCTTAGGAGCGCTCAGAAAGGCAGAGGCAGAAGAATGAAGCGGAAAAAGAGCGCGTTATAAAGGAGATCTACGAGGAAGTAGTACAAAAATGTCAGAAAGAATGGGATGACGATCAAAAAGGCCGTTGGACAAGAAGACTCATAAAGGACTTACAATCATGGAGGAGTAGAAAACATGGTACAGTGGACTTCCATCTAACACAAATGCTTTCTGGCCATGGATGTTTTGTGTATTACCTACATAGGTTTAAGAAGTTGGATGACCCATTGTGTGTTGACTGCAGGGAACCCATAGACGATGCACAACACGTCATGATCAGGTATGGCAGATGGTGGAAAGAGCTTCAAGCACTAGAGGTTGAAGTGGAGGAATCGTTGGACCCTGAGAACATAATATATATTATGTTGAGGAAGAAGAGTAACTGGGAGACTGTCAAGAGGTTCACCAGACATGTCCAATCGAGGAGGGAAAATTACGAGAGGAGTAGACAAAATCGAAACCTTAATTAAGAATCGTAATATGTACGCTGAAAGCGAAAGACAAGAGGGACAGAGCCCTCTCTTTTTTGTGGAGCAAAGCTCATAAAACGAGAAGAAGTAGTTGATTCTTCATATAAATAATTGTATCATTTACTGTATGGTTAAATCAGTGTTTTCCAACCTTTTTTTACTCAACGCCCCTTTTAGATTTTAAAAATCTCACACCGCCCGCCCACCAATCAATTTTTTAAAATGATAAACGTTTTATTTTTTAATAAGTTATTTAATTTAAGAAAAATATCATTTAACATTTTAACGATACAATTTAGTTAATTTTAAATTTAAATACCTACTAATAATTAATAATTATATAATTTGATTTCGAATTCGCTAATAACTTTTTCGCTTAATCTTTTTATTGACTTCATTAAGTTCTTCAAAAATATCTGCTAGTATGATTATCATACTGCTAACATTTTATAATATTTACGAATATAACTTTTACGTACACGCACAATAATGACGTCAAGTACTATACCTACCAAGTACCAAATACGACTACACAGTACACATAATATTGTAGGAATCGGCTATTGATTAGCCGCTAATCGGAATCTATACGATAACTCCGATAAGACAATAACAACGTCAAGTACCTGTCAAGATAATTATTTTGATATTATTTAAGTGTCTATAAATATATTACCTACATAATTCTGTGGATTACATTAGGTATTTTATTCTACGCAGTTATACATTTCATTACAATTAGTTATAAACAAAAAAATTTAAATAATAGATGAGCGCCCTTTAGTGCCCCCTTCAAAATAAAAAATGCCCACAAGAGGACGGTAGCGCCTACGTTGGGAATCACTGGGTTAAATAAACGATACGGATACAGGGGGAAGGACGGCCCAAGCTGGGTGAAGTGCCCCCCTGTAACGCAATGATACCAACACAAAAAAAAAAGGAAAGTATGAAAAAGATAAACTCGAGATGTAAATACGGAGAAAAATGACTAGAACATGCTGGATAGAACATAATACGAATGAGCAGTGCTGAACGAGTTAAATTATGAAAAAATAGTAATGAACACAATAATGAAAAGTACAATAAAGTTAATTGGATATCTGCTAAGATACAATGAGTTCATCACTATTATTATGGAAAGAAAAATATATGGTAAAAGAACCAGAGGAAGACCGCGTAAATCCTTTGAATTAAACTTCTGACGAATGGATTGCACCTCTTACCAAAGTCTCGAGAGGATAGCATATGACAGACATGATTGGCTACAACAACAAGGCTTGGCCTTTAGAAGCTGATGATGATGTACATTGTATTCTATAGAGACATAGAAATCATTTTAAGTATATAAGTTAAATTAAGTGATTGAATACTAAAAAGTAATTCGAAATGATTTATTTCTTTACAAAAATTAATGAAATGCTGTTATATAGTATATAAACGTAATTCTTTGGTCATAATCAGGACTCGGAAGTTATAGCACTAAAAAATTAATTTTTAGTGCTTAAAGATGCACATAAAACCATTAATATGAGCGCTAAAAATAGCACTAAAAATGGAAAATAAAATTTTTTTAAACATGACATTTAAGATATATTTAATTTACAGATTTCTTTTAAATATAAAGTATTCGATTTTTTTTAATTTTACAGATTTTTAATGTATTTCATAGAATATGGCGGTATGTTGACAGCTAAATGAGAAGAAAACCAACTATAATAATCATAAATATCATGAACAAATATTTAATCGGAACACTGATAGCGTATTGGGTTCTTATTTTATAGCCTATAAGCTTGTAGAGATTATACAGTGTGGAGGTAAAAGACCTCCAGCGAATAATAAATATAACCACCACTATATGTTTATAGTTAATGATTTATTATATTAAATAGAAAAATTAATAACATAAGTCGTACACATTAACAATCGAGTACAATAAAACCAACGAAACGCGGACACGACCGACGAAACAGAACGCGAAGAACTAAAACGACATTTTTTATTATTTAGTGTGCAACGACGCGCGATACAACCAATGAACCAGCCATGGAACAAACCGAGACTGTTCATGGTGTAACCGCGGTCGATGGCACTTGTGGGACGAACGTCGGCCGTGTAGGCCGAACGTCGCCACATTACTCCCCCCTAGCAAAGGAAAAACGTACACGTTTTTTTACCTCAAGTTTGGAACATTGACTATCCTGAGCTGCATACGTATGATCCGGGGGTGGGTTATGAGTAAGCACGAACGCAGGTTTCAGCCGGTCTATAGAAATCCATGGTTGCCTTGAGTTAATTTGGACCTTGAAAGTTTTTTCCTGACGATCGAGGACCACGTACGGTCCGTCGTAGCTGGGTGACAGCGGGGGACGTTTGGCATCCACTCGAACAAAAACGTGACTAGCGTCCATCAGCCGTTGCGGAATGTAAATAGCTTACCGCTTGTGATTAGTCCCAGGTGTAGATCGCAAACGCTGCATCTGAAGTCGGAGTGTGGAAATCAGCTCCGGTGCCTGCTTATCGGTAGGAGTGGAGGTATGAAAAAGCTCACCAGGTAAGCGAAGTGTTGTACCGTATACCAACTCTGCCGGAGAACAACCAAGCTCGGGCTTGACGAGGTTGCGGAATGCAAGCAGGACGATGGGTAAACGAAGAGACCATTGTGGGGACTCGTGCGTGGTTAGTGCGGCTTTTAACGGGCGGTGCAAACGTTCGACCAATCCGTTGGCTTGTGGGTGATAGGGCGAACTGCGTATATGATGAATACTGAATGACTCCATCAACTGTTTAAACAACTCCGACTCGAATTGCCTCCCCTGGTCAGTGGTAATGACATCCGGTACGCCGAACCTGGCGATCCACTGAGAGACTAAGTGTTCGGCTATGATGTAAGTGGACATGTTCTTGATGGGCCACGCTTCTGGCCATCGAGTAAAACGGTCTACGCATGTGAGAATGTATTGAAATTCACGTGAAGGCGGTAGAGGTCCAACTACATCAATGTGAATATGTCCAAACCGTCGATCAGTTGGTGCGAAAGGCAATATCGGTGATACCGTATGTCGATGAACCTTGCTACGCTGACAGCTTTGACAACACCTGGTCCAGTGCCTAATCTGTCGGCACATCCCGGGCCAACAATATCGTGCGGTAACCAACTTGACGGTCGCGTTGATGCCCGGGTGCGCCTGATTATGGAGTAACTCGACGATGTTACGTCTGAGTGATGCGGGTACAAACGGGCGAACTTTATTGTGCGACACGTCGACATACACTAGACCGTGTTCTGTCTGCTGTGGAACCAATTGACACGATGTGGTGGCGGACCCGTCCAAAATATTTTGTAATTCCGGATCTTTCGCTTGGTCGGCTACAAACTGGCTCCAGTCCATAGTTGTCACACTGCTGATTGCGACCTCCAACCGGGACAAAGCGTCCGGTACAACATTTTTTACTCCGTCGACGTGCTCCACTTGGTGAATAAATTGCGCGAGGAAACTTATATGGCGTAACTGTCGATCACTATACTTATCGGTTTTTGACGTAAACATGTGTAATAATGGTTTGTGGTCAGTACGAAGGGTTGTGACTCGGCCCTCAATTTGATGTAAGAAATGTCTTACGGCTTGATAGGCTGCAAGTAACTCTCTGTCATAGGTGCTGTAGCGAGTTTGTGTAGTGGACAACTTCCGCGAAAAGAATCCTAAAGGTTGCCAAACACTGTCGGTGAGCTGCTCCAAAACTGCTCCGATTGCCGTGCTGGAGGCGTCAGTGCTTAATCTGAGTTGTGTGTCAGCTCTGGGGTGAACTAAAACAATTGCGTTCGCCAATGCTTGCTTGCACTTGTCGAAGGCTTCCCGTGTGTCCGGTGTCCAGTGGAGCGGTCCGTCTTTCTTTCGAACAGACGACGCTAATGTGTACAAAGGTGCTTGGATTAGTGCGGCATGCGGAATAAAACGATGGTAAAAACTTACAGAACCCAACAGCCTCTGCAGCCCTTTTTTTGTGGATGGCAACGGCCATTGCTGGATACTGGTCACTCGCTCCGGTAGAGGACTACAACCGTATTGATCGACCCGATGTCCGAGGAAAGTGAGTTGTGGCACGCCGAAAATACATTTGCTTGGGTTTATAGCGACACCCGCGGCTTGGAGTCGTTGGAGTGTCGAACGTACATGACTCACGTGTTCCGCATCGGTTTTAGACGCAATTAATACGTCGTCTATGTAGGCGAACGCGAAATCCATGCCATGTAATACGCCGTTAATGAAGCGCTGGAATGTTTGAGCCGCATTCCGTAATCCAAAGCACATGACGGGGAATTCATATAAACCGAAAGGTGTGGTGACGGCTGTTTTCGGAATATCGTCTTTGGCGACAGGTATTTGATGATACGCCCGAACCAGATCGAGCTTTGTAAAAACAGTTCGACCTGCCAGATTTGCAGCAAAATCATGAATGTGTGGCAGAGGGTACCTGTCAGGTTTTGTGACCGCATTCAAACGCCTATAGTCGCCGCAAGGACGAAAGGTTCCATCTTTTTTGGCTACCAACAAGGGGCTGGCCCATGGGCTATTTGATGGCCGGCAGATGCCTTTTTGGCACATAAAGTCGAATTCCTTTCGAGCGACCTTATACTGTTCTGAAGACAAACGGCGTGGACGCGCGAACAAGGGTGGTCCGGAAGTAGACAGAGTGTGCTCCGTGGAATGACTGAACTTCGCAGGAACGGGTGATTCACGCATAATATCTGGGAACTCGGCGATGATATTGGTCCAACTTTGTGGCTGTGAAACAACGCAGATAATTGGATCCTTAATGTAGGCCGCGTTGGTATTGACGAAAGCGGAGGAGCTGGGATCGACAAGGCGGTGGTTGCGGACATCAATCAATAAACCGTAATAATTCAAGAAATCTGCACCAATAATCGATCGGGATACATCCGCCATTTCGAATCGCCAAGTAAACTCTCGAGCCAGACCGATGTCAAGATGGAGTTCCTTTGGGCCGTAGGTGTGTATACGGGTTCCGTTAGCCGCTGTAAGGACGATGTCCGACGCAGACACTTGACCAGCGATCGGGGGAATAACCGAGATTTCGGCTCCCGAATCGATTAGAAATTTACGGTTGGAACGTGCATCGGTAATGAAAACGCGGGAGCTACGGTTTGCGGCGGAATACGGAGACGTAACCGCCGCGGCTGTTAGTTTTCCGACTTGAATGCACAAGGCTGTTTACAATGTCTGGCATCAGCGCCGTAACGATCGTGATAATGACACCAGTTAGCGTTGACACGGGATCGCGATTTTGAACGGCCTCGACCGCGTCCGGAACCAGGATTGTTATTATTGTGTTGACGCACGGTGAGTAGGTTCGATACCTGTGTGGTAAGAGCAAGAATAGCGGTTTCCATTGCCCGGAGGCGGTTGTCAGTGTCATTGGATTGAACTGCAAAAATATCACGTGAGGAGCTGGCCTCCATAACACGATCGGCACGTTCCGCAATGTCCAAAAGGGTCCCGTCGAAACCCGAAACAATGGCTCGAATTGTAGTCGGTAATTTTTGAAGCCAGAACTCTTTTAACGTAGTGTCACCCAAATTGTCAGGGAGAACCGCTCTCATATCGCGGAGTACTTGGGATGGGCGCCGATCACCCATATTACCAGGTTGAACAATTGTTCGTAGTCGTGCAGAATGTGACGCTGAGTAAGTGCTAATAAGACGGTCTTTCAAACTGACGTAGGAAGCATCAGGACCGATCAGATCAGCAACTGCTTTGACTCCCTCCTCGTCCAACGCAGTGAGGATATAATTGACGCGTGTATTGTCCGACCGAATTTTTTGGAAAATCAATTAATAACGATAAGACTTATTTTAAGTTTTGACCAACTTTTGTAGAATTCTGGCCCGCTGTGAAATGTAATCGACCGCGACATTTCTTTGTATAATACTCTATGCACTTCCAAATAACTTTATTTTCGTTTTCTCTTTCTTTTTTGTATAAAAAAGAATTAAACTTGAGTAATTTTCCACTTTTTTGGTTTATTATATATTCAATTAACATAATGTATAAATTATATTATAGTTTATTCTATGGTTGTAGATTACACACCAACACTAACTACACACTAATATGTATACTGAACTTTATTTTCGAAGATATTATAAGGTACTTTAATCTAATCTAATCCTACCTACGACTGAACGAAAAACCGGTACTACGAGCCACATCGGCAACTACGACGATAATTACTACCTGCGACATTTTTGTTTTAGCGATATTTTTATTGCGACGTTTTTGTTCCGATATTTTCACCACATTTTTACCGCGACACCCTTAAGTATACGTGGATATCTCCGTGGATATATATATATATATATATATATATATATATATATACACACTATTATCTATTGATCCAACACTCCTTTCAGAGACGAATCCAGAGGAGGGGCCAAGGGGTCGTGGCCCTCCCCAGACATTCTGAGGACGATAGTGAATCTAGAATGTACGTGCGTTGATAACGCAGAACGCTTTAATGCTCTACTTGAACTCATTCCAATTTCCAATAATTATTAGATTTGTTTTTGGTTGCTGTCATTTTGTTATTTCTATATGTAACATATAAAAAATAAGAATGTATAAGAATTAGAAATGGAAATGGCAATAATTAGTATTATATTTTGTATTATCATATGTCTTTGGTTAATGGTTATGTTTTTTCATTTGTAATTATTTTCCATAATGCCGTAGTTATATTATAATTTAGATTGTAATACACATGTTATTTGTTCGTCACTTACCTTTTTATTATTATTAATATTATATTACTATTATTTTCATCATGGATCAAAAATTTAAATAATTTCACTACTGATATACTATACGAATATATTATGTTGAATATGTTTAGATAATGTTTTTGTAATTTATTATAGTTTGTAGTTGTCCCCACCCAGATCTTTGCTCTGGATCCGCGCCCTACTCCTTTAACTAACATATTTTAATGTTCTTTCTCGATGTACAAGGATCACTTATCTTTATTTAAGCTTTGTTATACAAAACATTATCGAAAAGTAAAAAAAAAAAAATTATTAACACATACAATAATAATTATAAAAGCATATTTTGATAGATCTTAGTACATACAATTCGTGGTCCTACTCGTATGTAATAAATCATTTCATCGATAAAATAAAAATAATTACCATGGCGATTGGAGCTTAGATACAATTAACTCTATTTCATCATTTGACAGTTTCGTTTTCTCTTTAACCATACTTGTTGTACTGTGAGTATCACAAAATAAATTTACTCTTAAATCCACGTTCCAACAATCTGCTTCTTCTTTCATTACTGTATATTCAATAATATTTAACCATTCTTCAGGTGTAACCAAAGCTATCCCTTCAATGATAAGTTTTTCAATATCTATTATTTTGGAAGCAGGAAGACTGTTGATATTGACATGATATTTCACTTTATTCCATGCCATCTCAATCGCGTTTAGTTCGGAGTGAAAAGTTGGAATTCTAAGAACTACTTTATTATTTTCATTTGCAATTTCATCAATCAGAAATGGACCATTTTTTGATTTAACTTGTTTAACGAGGTCTATTAACTGAACTTTAATCATATCATTGTTAACAATTTGTCCTTTAGACACCAGCCACTCAATAATTTTATCATTTTTCCAGGTTTTATCTGGATATTGAACTTTGTGAACAGAGTTATAAGAAGTGTGGTTCATAACAATAACAGCATTTTCTTTCAATAATGACAACACTTTTTTAATCCAATTCATGAAAGTATCACTACCGATATCGTCTTGATAATCGTAGACATTTTTATTCGACTCTATGCCTAATAAACTACCTTGGACAAATCCATCTGCTGATCCAACGTGTAAAATAATTAATTTCTTTCTTATTTCACTTTGAACTCTTGAAGTGTTTGGGCAAAAATAATATTTTTCATCTTTCTGTGTGTCAATGCTATCGTTAACTTCAATCAATGTATCGCCCAAAAAATAAATAGGCCGACCTTCATTTCGATACTTCCTAATATTTTCTAAGTAATGTCGCCTCCGACGAACAATTTCATCTTTTTCGATGAGAGCAAACATACCTGACATAGGAACAGAATCAAATTTTAATTCTTTTAGGATTTTATCCATGGTAGGTCGATTGAATCTTGGTAAATTTGAATCAATATTAGCTGCCGTTATAATTTTTTCAATTGTTGGAATTTGACCAGCCAACCACATTCTGTGAATTTTTTTTCTGATAGCACTTTTTTTAAAATTATCTACATTTTTAGCAATGGATTTTATTTCTTTTGTTTTTTGGGGGGACAACATATTTTTGGATCGTGCATACTTGGATATAGTGCTGTGAACAATGTGTTTATCCAACCCACTATCCTGAGAAATAAGATGGACCAAATCATTACACTTAATATTAGAATGCTGTGCCTTTCGTTTCTTGTGATATTTTAAGATAATCTTCTTTTGATGAACATTAGCATACTGAAAATAAACAATTAAACAATTATTAAGTTTTTGGAATATATATTGAAGAATGTAGGTATAAATTTTATTTTGCATTCAGTAAAATATATTTTTTCCTGTTTTGAATATAATGATCATTTTAAAATTATAATACTTTTTATTGTATGGTGTTACCAAAAATACTTTTAGATTTTATATCGACTGTATCTTCAAATTTGATATTAATTAATTATTATCCAATAATTATCATACATAATTTTTCATTAATTTATAATTTATACAAACAATATGTTAACAGCACATTAGTTGAAGAAATCTAAAGGTAGATAAGTGTAATAAAAGTTTTATTATTCGATATCTATCATTCTTTCTACGCCTATTCTGAACATCAATATTCTTCAGTCCATCCAAAAATAAATAAAAATAAAGATTATCGGATGTCTGTATATGAAAATCGTAAGAACAACATTTTTTGAATTTGATTTGGTATTCGTTTACACAGTTATAAAACATTTTTTATTTACTTTATTTTTAATATTAAAATATTTTTCTACATCTCTGATAATAATAATAAGATCATTATAATGGATTTGTTAAATTTGAATTCAATGATAGGTATCATTGTATACGAAAAACGATTCTGAACGGAGATAATATGTTAGTCTAGAATATAATACATCGTTATTTATAAATATTGTAATAAGTATATTTTATTTTGAAACAAAAAATTTAGAAAAAATGTCTATAAATAAGTCAAAAAATACTTTAAAAACTTAACCATGTATAGAAAACGTCAATATAAAGATTTGGTGAAAATTTCAAGTTGTTGCAGTTTTTCGTTTTTGAGTTAGAGCATTTTAAAAAAAACCGATATCTTTGTCAGTCTAGAATATTATACATTATATTTTATTTTACATGTAATTTTATGTCAATATTCGCTGTTCAAACGCTTATAAAAAAAAATTGTGCCTATGGATTTTAATAATTTTTTAATGACTTTAAGAACTACTTCTGTGGAATCTTCTATTAAATTTTCAAGTATTTTGTACAAGCCAAATTATTTTTATCACCGATTATAAAAAAAAAATGTAAAAACAATTTCGTAAATATTTAAATTTCAAACAGTCATAAAATTTTTTCCTCTAAGTCCGGTAGAAATTTTTTTAAAGATTTTTGTAGAGTAGCTTATAGATAACCTAGTGTGAGTTTTGAACCTTAAGTATGAACAGAAAAAATTTTATGAATTTTTATCTACAAAATAACTTGTAAATTTTCGCAATTTTTACATATTTCGTATAAATTGGAACTTTGAGCACTTATAAAAAAAAATTGTGACTTACGATTTTAGATTTTTTTTTATCAGTTATCGTTATTTTAAAAAAAAAAGAATCGAAAAAATTGAAAATTTCAATTGTCTATAAATAGCTCAATAAAAGTCAAAATACTTTGAAAATTTAACGGTGTATAGAGAACGCTAATCTTAACATTTGGTGAAAATTTCAAGTATTTACATCGATTAGTTTTTGAGTTATAGCAAAATAAAAAATTTGATTTAGTCGAAAACTGGTTTTGCGTAAAACTTCCAGTTTTTCCCTTATTTTTTTAAGGTTTTTCCCGTCGCATTTAAAAAATATTGAAAATTTTTTACTTTTGACCCCCCAAAGTACCAACTAGATTCACTTTCCTTTCAGAAAAGTTGCTACATAAGCAAATTGAAGCATTTTTACTGCCAAAAAAGGTCGTCAGACACAAAAATAAAAAAATTAAAAAAAAAAATAACTAAAAAACACACATCATTGTAAAACCAATAGATTCCATCACTCCGTTCAGAATCTAAAATGTATTCAAATGTATATTATTATTATTGTTAATAGTATAACGGTTATCAAGTTTATTTCGCGATATAAACTAACAAAATATTAAAAAAATCCCGTTAAATTGGTATGTACATTAATGATCTAAACTTGAAATATTATTATATATAATTTAAATATGCAACATACCTAATAAAGGCTTATAACAAATATAATATTCATACGTTTATAATACGCTCTCGATATTTTTCGTGATATAGTGTATATATCAGTTGTTTGTTCTAAATAGTGCGCGTTTTTGGTGCCGATTTTGAGTCAGTTTTGCCCTAATAAACCCACATATGGGCAATTTTTTAAATCCCAAGTACTACACAGATGCCGAAATCAAATAATATTAACATTTCTAATGTATAGAGGTAGGATTTTTATGACTTATTTATGTCAATTATTGGGAGTGAGATATCTTTACTATTTATGAAATATAAAATTCACAGAAAAAAATGTATTTTACATAAAAATGCATATTTCAGGGATTAGGAAATATTCAATACGTTAGAAAATACTTAAAAATATTTTAAGAATATTTTTATTTTGGAATATACGAACAAAAAGTTACATCTCTTCTGAATATAAAATGTGTAGAATACCACTCTTGCTTTTTGAGGCAAGAATCTTTTTTTTTCTGACAGTACCTACCATATTCCAAGAGTTTAATGCGATAGCCAATTGCATTCTTGTAAAAATGTCTGTTATCACATTTCGTCCAGAACCTTTATACTTTACAACTAAGTCTAGAACTGTACGTTCGCCAATATTTACTTGGCTTTCTCCATCTTGTGGCTTACCTGTGTAAATTTTAACTTGCAGAAGGTAAGCATTTGCTGAATCACAAGCCCAAAAAACCTTTTTCTGTATTTTTCAGGTTTCGATGGAATAACTGTGTAAATTTTGTGTTTCCTCTATAAGGAAATTGTTGTTCGTCTACTGATAGATTTTCTGTAGGTTTACAATTTGAATGTAAGTATTGATTAAGCATTATCCAAATATCACGAATCGATGCAGCTTTGTTCGTTGTAATACGTATATTACGTGTGTTAATATTACCAAAACTTATAAATCTTGGTGACATTTTCCATCGATCTCGAGACAGCAGCTCAAATAAGAGGTAACGAGTCTAATTTCCACATATTTGATAAATGCTCTTTATTAGATCTTTGTACACCAGATACAAGAAGAATTATTAAGAATGCATCAAATTCTTCTTAGGTAAATGGTATGAATTTTTTTGTTTATTGTAATCTTCTGTAACTTGTTAACTTTTTCTTTTGGTTTTTTCAATACTATATCACACAATTCTTTTATAATGATAGATTTGAATACTTCATTTGCTGTAAATAATGCAGTAGAACTAGATGGTACAGGTTTTTGACGCAAAATATAACGAGAAATTGTTTGTACTTGAGGATATGGTGCATCATACCATTGAGTACCATCTTTACAAACCTCTAAGCTCGATATGTATGGATTCATCTTCACTGCTTTCATCTGAATCAAAGTTTTCATTTCATTGAAACCAAATAGCAAATTACCACCAATTAAAATGGGATATATTTCAAATTAAAACTTATTAAACGCCATCAATACTATACAGAAAGTATAGTCAGATATTCTAAATTTTATTTAAATGCTCGGCACCTTACAGATAACTCAGTTTACTGATCTGTGAAATGACTTAAAAGGTCTTTCTAGGCTTAAGGCATAAAACACAGCTCTTCTTATAGAAATTGACAGCACAACACTTCACAGCAGAGTTATTATTCCTAAATTGTATTCATTAAATTCTACAGCTTCTCCTAATACGGATTCTTTATCGAACTTGATATAAAAAATTATGAAACGTGAGAAGTGCTTCCAAAATTGTATCGTTTATTACCTTTAAGAAAACACTTCAACGATACCAGCTGAAAGGATTACTAGCATTTTAAACAATTTTAACGTGGTTTCCTAGTCTCTTTCTTTATCTCTTCTAATTTAAAATTATTTAGACTTGGACGCATTAGTGATAAGGGACCAAAACCGTTAAAAGTTCTAGAGAAGCTGCACTATGTATTATAGCTAATTTCAGTACAAGTAAAAGTTCATATAGCCTAAATGATCTTGCTTTTTCAATATCCTTCTTCCGTGGCCATACATTTCTCAAGCAGTTTTATTTGATGTATACATTTCAAACTCGAAGAAAGGAAGATAAATGATGAGCAAAATAAATCTATAAAATACAGAAATGGATTACCTCACATCACTACAGATGTGAAACTAAATCAGAAAACTATCCAGCCATCAAAAAACGAGATACACATTCCATATTCAACTCATCAAACCTATTTATTGTCTAATGCTACTCTCATACTTAATGTAACTACCAGTCCACTTGTAATTTATTCATCAATTTAATATTTACTCTCAACCAATTTTTTAATTTTGTAAAATACCACCACAGTATATCTTCCTATTGCTCAAATCAGAATGTGCTTGTTAAACTATAATTTAGATTGCTATAACCATACCATTGTTTAAAATAATCTTAAATCTACTATCAAAATGTATTTGGCCTCCGAATAAGATTTTTAATTCAATGGCATACAAGTGCTAATTTTTTTCCTAATGACTATTTAGTTTTTAGATACGATATAAATAAATATAATAAAATAATAATATTAAAGTATATGGAGGAGGGTGCTTATTTCTGCTGAAAAATCACTCAGACCATCAATTATATACCCAAAACATAATTATGTTGAACAAGTCTTTATAAGACTATTGCTTCCAGACCAGTTAAACATACTGATAGCTAGTATTTACTTATCAGTCAGCTAACGTGAAAACATACGAATGCCATACGCAAGAAATGTATAAAATACTCGTATATCAATCTTGTATTTATGATATAAGCATCGTGTATAGGGATTTCCACCAATCAGGCATAACATAGGTTAAAGACATGATACTATGATATTCAATGGTGTTATAAATGATAGTTAGAAATATTGATCACCAATATGTGTTCTTGAATTTCAATCAGTATATTGAGATCAGAAATAAGAACGGTTCTCAATTGGATATAGTTTTCTCAGATAATTTTCTAAACTATGAAGGATTATAACTAAGGTTATAAATTAGTACCATATTTATATTTTAATAATCATATCGAATTATTACGTATAAAGCTTTACGTACGCTAGGATTTATCCGTCGTAATACGTCAAATTTCAACCAAATAAATTGCCTTCAAATACTGTGTATCTCACTAATACAGTCGATATTAGAATATGGGTCTGTGATATGATTTTCATATATCAAAATGGCATTCAGAAAATTGAAAGGGTTTTAAAACGTTACCCTTTTTATGCAAGTCATATTCTAAATATAGATTAACCCCCACATGATTACTCACCAATTTCAAAATTTATGAATTTAATTAACCTGGATATTAAAAGGGAAATGCTAAATCCAAATTTTTTAATTTACCTAATTCATGATAAGATTAATGCTATCCATCTGTTTAATAAGATTTAATTTCATGTACTTGAATTCCGAAACAATCCTATTTTCAAAAACAGCATCCAAAGAACAAATTATTTATGTAGTGATCCAATACAACGAACAATGCTGATTTATTAATTTGGATTCTAGTCTATAAGACTTATAATCTTGTTAATTTATGTATATGTAAAAATCTTATAACTTGTCTACATATTACTTTATGTTTTCTCTTTAAAAACAATTAGCCTTAAATGCTGTTATGTTTTTTATTTTGTATATGCACTATATTACTCTTATATTTATTTGTATACCGATGTTACAACTAAATTATTTTATACATTTGTAAAATTGCCATCAGGCATTGGAATCATAAAAATTAAAAATTAAATATAATAAAATATCGAATATTATATCACAGTCTATTATACTATACTTATCAGCCGAATGAAAATGATAATTTATGCTTTATGTAATTTACATGCACAAACCTTTTCAGAGGGACTTCTATACACGTTTGGATCAATTGGCTCCTGCATTTTTGACACACGATTTCAATATTTTTTACAGCAAAAACTTTATAGTTTGATTACCTAGTAAAATAATTAACTTACATACATAAATATAATAAAACACTTCTAGTCATACAAACATTGCATTATAGCAACAGCAGTTCTTAGTGTACAATGTTGCTGTTTAATACGTGTTCTGTAGCTTAGCTTACCTAGATAATAAAAGATTCCTTAATTATTATATTATCTATCTTCCTTAGAGTACAGCAAATGACAATAGTAGTATGTAATGGTAGGAATGTTTTTCAGGACCTTTTTGTAATAATCTTGCAGCTTCTCTGAAACAATTCTAAAACAAAATCGATTCAACATGAGTAATCTTCATAATAATATGGGTGATTTTTTTAATGTGTTTATCAATCCGTGTCAATAAAAATATGAATAATTTATTTATAATTATTGTCAAACTGGATGAGTATCTACAATATATTCTACTTTAAATTGTTTTTATACTTAAAATGTTTTGTCTCATATATTTTACTTAAAAAATGTTAAGTATATATTTGTTCCTTACTGCCTCACTACAAATTCCTATGTAAAAGGAAAATCTATGTACCCGAAAACAGGCGAATGGTGTATCGCCATACTTGAAATTGAAATACAATATATAATATTTTTTAAATAACTAAATAATATTAGTACAACTATTATATTATAAGTTAATAATAGTAAAATGTCAAAAATTATTAAAAATAAATCTTTTGAACATTAAAAATAAAATTCAAATAAATATTAAATAAAAATAATAATATTCTATTAAAAACTTTGAATATGAATATGAGTGTTTCATAGTTTTTTTGTTGTTAACATTATAAGTCGTAATGAATCTACGTTAAAATATTAATTAATTACAAAATTCAAACTCAGTAGTTTTTGGAAAAGTATTAAGTATTTGTTTAATCACAAAGATAAAGAGTAAGAGATTTGATATAGTCCAGGAGTGGCGAACCTATGGCACGTTGGCTAAATTGCAATGGCACGCCATGTATTAAAATATAATAAAATGTTTATATTATAAAAATAAATAACTGACTATAAGTATCTATTTAAATTTTTAATGTGAGATATTTGGATATATATATATTATATACTTACATATAAACATAGATCTAATAAAATGTGTATACTATATATTATATATATATATATATATATATGTATACTATATAGTAATTATTGCATGCTTTTTCTTTTTATTTTTGGTTCTCGAGCATATTTTATAAAATTTTATGCAGGACTTTAAATTTTAACAATTATGATTAATGATGCAGGTAATTTTTTTATAACTCAACAGTTAAGCACGAGGATAACAATAAAGAATAATATAGGATAAATACACTATTAATTATTATACATAGAAAACAAAAATTTGATCAAGATAAATGGTTTTTAATGAACATTTTTTTAAAATGATGTTGAGGTAATGAATTTCCACTGCACAATAGTGGGTAACCTTAAACCAATACCCATAATCAGTTGCGATGACTTGTATTTCATTTGAAGGGGTAAAGTATAAAAATTTGTTAACACCACCACCCAAAAAATTAGACCAAAATAATAACCGGCTACATGATTGAATAATTTATTGTAAATTTAACTATCATAAAACTCATAAAATTTCAAATGTCTATAAATAGCTCAAAACCATGCAAAATTCATACCATCTTTAGGTAACTCCCTTATAAATATTGCGTGAATATTTCAAGTCTTTGCGGTCAATATTTTTCGAGTTATAACGAAAATAAAAATTTGATTTTGTGCCTTAAATTTTGCCGTTTCTTTACAATTATTCGTTAGTTTTTCGCATGTATTGGAAAAGCCGTTGAAAAATTCAAAAAATGACCTCCCAAATGCACCAATTGCATACGATTTCGGATCAAAAATCTCCTGGAAAGTTTTCGATTGGAGCACGTTTTCTATGAGAAAAGTTGTTAACAGACACAAAAAATAAAATAAAATAAAAAACATACACATCATGATGAAAGAATAGCTTTCTCGTTTCATTCAGAATCTAAAATGTTTCACGGAACCATTGGTAATTTAAGTAGCTATCTTAAAATGTATAAAATATGTATTTCCATGCTGTATAATTACTTTTAAACACTGAGTTCTGAAATACGTTTAACTTCATCATGTGTGGGAAATAGATATATAGGTCCATGTACGTCTTTATACCATAGACATGTATTGATAGACGAATTGCTTTATCGCATCATAGTATTCTATCATCTATAGATTGGCTGTCACTTAATTTGTAAATTCCTAATAAGATTTACTAAGTAGAATGTGAAATTATCAACCCAACCACCTAACACCAAGCAACTACCCTACACCCACCCTATCATCCCACACCCACACAATCATCAGACACCCATCACCATAGTTAAATGCAAGGGCGAACTGCCCCATAAAAGTCTAGCATATATGTTATAACAATCGAGTAACTGACTCGGGTTCGACTAATTGGTTTTATACAGATTTCATTAAACTTAATGTAACTAGAGATTTTAATAACCAGAGCCCAACACTCACACGAACATATAATACCCATGTTTCAATGTCATTACAATTTAATAATATCGCACGAAATTCTGAATTTTTATTGACACGACATGAGTTAAAACATTACTATACCTATAATTACAACAATTTACTGACTCAATTCCGACGTCGGATACTACGCACCTGGTAGGTGTCAGAGGGTATCCGATGAATGTTAAAAGTATTTTCAGCGTTCTAAAATACTCGATCGAAAGTATAGAACTATAATTATTGAGTTGGCCACTCATCTTATCCTAGGGTTATTATATTTTATTAGGCAAAAACCGGGACAATTTTTTTTTAATTTTTTGTCATCAACATAACTTTTTATTGATTTTTTGATTAAAGTACATAAATGTACGATTATATACGTACAGTTATTACAAAAATGTATTTATTTATTAATAATTTACTCCTAAGGCGTACCGCATACCACATGCCCACACCACGAAAATGTATGATTCTCCCCTCCACGGATAGGTCTAAAATAAATACTGACTACAATATGACTATGTTACCATTGATTACAGAATAAATAATAATAATTAAATACAAACTATAAATATAAACAATAATAATAATAATAATAATAGTTTATTCTATAATCAATGGTACTACACAATGGTTAGTTCATTACAACTGATAAAATATTATCGCGATAGATTTCGTCAATCAATTATTCAACTTTTTATTTTATCATGACAATAATATGGGTTTTCAACATAAGGATTTAATAAAGTATAAATATACATTATTGAAATCTCATTCCGGAATAATAGCTGTTTCGAAATATATCAGTGGGAGAGTGATAAGCACTTGTCTGAAAAATGATAAAGACCTAAGAAATGATAAGGTCCAAAATTTGGAAAAACAATACCAACAGACTGAATCAAAAATTACCAAATCAAATTAAATAATTTACATTGATAAAAGTTAAACAATATCCCCAGATTTTTAAGCGGGAAAATACTAATAGGTTATACTGTTTCTGTGTAACAAAACTTTTCTCCTACTTTTACCCTTATTTTCTGCTTTTATTTTATTATTTTTGAAATTAGAAAAAAATATTATACGAAACACAAAACAACCTAATTGATAGAAAATCTACAAAATGTATTGGCTTGCAAACGGGTACTGTTTGCTTTTTACGGGTACCCCGGGTTTCAAAACCAAATTGTAATCCATTTTGACTCCTTAATAACTACAATAAACACACTGGGATTGAATGTTCATTAAATGTGAACCGTGGTGTAATTTAAATTAAATATAATTATTATCAAAAAATATAATAAATATCATTCAGTGAAACAGTAAGTCTCACAAACAAAAAATTAATTTTTTAATATAATTTTTAGAAATTTAATGTTGGCAACATATCTTAAGCCGCCGTCTTCCGATCCAGGTCCTTATAATTTTTCAACTGCCCTCAACTATCAGTGGGACACTACGATTCCACACTCAAAATTGAGACGTTTGGCAACCCTGTCGTATCTAAATCCGGTAAAAAGATCGGATATTCGGTTCAATTTAGGTACTTATATGTAGGTATGGGAAAAACGGGTCAGATTCATATCAATGACTCATTCAATACAACCCGTACGCTCGCGAACGACACATTAAAAATATGATTGAATCATAATCACTTGGTGTATATAGTATACAATATCATACGAGTCATATTTACGTTAATAGATTGTGAAAATGTAAACTAGATAAATAGATTTAACATTTATGTTATTTATTAAAAACTTATTATAGGTACATTGATAATATAAATATATGAAATGAACAAAAAACCGAAAAAACCAGAACCGAAGATTTAAAAATATTTAACAACACCGTAGTATTATCACAGAATAGATTATTCTGTGGTATAATTAAAATACAACTGATAATAACTGATACGAAAATTGGCATACAACTACCCTATACCCAGAATTCATTCAGTGATACCCACTGAATCAATAAAAAAATATTTGACGAACGACCGAGTCGGGTTTTAGTGATCCGGATCTTTTGGTTCATATCAATCATAGACCTATAAACTAGTTTATAGGTCTATGATATCAATGATCCGTTCAATACGAACCATTCGTTCGCGAATGACACATCACTATCCAATGACATCTATGTTTTCCAAATATTAGCGAAGCGTGTAGCGTGATACATCAAAATAATGTCAGAATTGAACGTATAAAATACCAACACTAACGGAAACTATACAATAATACCATGTGAACATTACAGTCAGCCGAAACGAATAATGATCAACATGGGAAAACATTTTAAATTTTAAAACAGTTAACAAGTTAACAAGACATGAATATCAGAATACCCTATAGTGTTCGTTACATGTTTATGGATATAAAAAGTGGAGTCTATTATCACAGATCATGTACTATTATTGTTATCAAAAATCAATTCATTACTGTTTACTATGTTAATGTTAAAATACTTCAATATCTAATCAAAGTATAAGCCGATTATTGATAGTTATAAGTTTAATAATTAGATATATTCGAATATTTCTACATCCAAATATATTTTTAATCGATTTTATACTGAATTTGTGGTTTAAGTGTATCTGACTGTATAATTTTTATACATTTAAGTTTTGTGTTATCAATTAGAATTTTATAACAACAGTGAAAATCTAATTGTAGTTGTAAAATAATAATTTACATGGTATCGAGTTTTAAGTGAAAACTAATTCACAGAAATAATGCCAAAACGCTACTTCAAAAATGTACTTTCTGACAATGGAGACATTCTTTCAAATAGTTCTGATATATTTTGGAAAGGTAAAATAAATTATTTGGTAGAATGCATTAGCGTCAATGTTTCATCATCAGATGAACAAACATTGTATACAGGAACTAGTGGTATTGCATATATGTTTTACCACTTAGCTACGTCTGAAAAATTCAAAAATGAGTCAGAAATGTTATTAAAGAAAGCAATTGCAGTCTTACAATTAAAAGGAAATACATTTTACCCAAAGACTAATGGTCAATTTATTTGTGGAGATGCTGGAATAAATGCTGTAAATGCTTCAATCTATCATCTGATCGGTGATAGTAAAATGGCTGAAATGTATTTAACACATTTTAAAAAAGGTGCAGCTGAATATAAGTTAACAAATTTAGATGAAAAAGATGAACTATTTGTTGGTCGTGCTGGATATCTTTATGGAGTTTTATGGCTAGAAAAAGTTTTTGGAGGAAAAATTGTGGCTGATCAAGATATTTTAGAACTTTGTTCAGCAATTATGGAATCAGGTCGGAAATATTCTGAAAGAAATAAAAGTGTATTTCCCCTTATGTATTCATATTATGGCAAAGAATATTTAGGTAAGTTTAATTTTTTTAAGTTAAGTATGTAATCAATGTGTTTACTGGAAGTATTTTTCATATTAAATTTTGTATAATTCATAGAATGTCTTGGTGACTTTTACATTTTATTTCTGAAATTTAACTTTCAAGTAATAATCCGTCTACACCAAATGTTTTAAGCAAATAAAAAATTAGATAGTATTTTAGATAAATAATTTTCTAATTAGTAAAAACTAAAAATAAATAACATAAAAATTGCATTACATATTTATACTAAGCCAATTGTAAGCTATTTCACCAAATTCTCAAGAATATTCTTAAATATCTATTTTATATTTAGTATTATTGATATTATACAAGATTTTAACTAGATTACATTTTTATTAATGTTTAACATATTTGTGAAGACAGATATTTATATGAACATTAAAAAATATTTTATTTTGTTTAGTTTGTTTTTACTTTTAATTATTAGATATCTAGTATAATATTAAAATATAAATAATATGAAGCTTTAGTCTAAGTGTTAAATATATCATACCAATCTGTTCAAAATAATAATTTATAAAGATAATTCATCAACATTTTTAAATTAAATTAAAACATTTATGATTAATAAAAAAAAGTACAAATGTAAATATTTACAAAATAGCTTTTAAATTATTTTTTATTAGGAGCTGCACATGGTTTATCTACAATTCTCCAAGTATTGCTTTCATTTCCACAATTTATTGAAAAAGAACCACAAACTAAACAAGATATTAAATACTGCATAGATATTATGAAATCGTTACAAACTTCTAATGGTAATTTTCCTATTAAAATACCAATATTGGAATCAAAACAAAGATCAGAAGAAGATGAATTAGTTCATTGGTGTCATGGTGCGCCAGGTAATTCCTATTTTAGAAATATTTTATAACCAAAAAATAAATTTGTTTTTTGAAATATTTTTGAATATTTTTAAAATTATAACTAATTTATATTAAATAAACAAATAATTAATCAAATTGTTGTACTAAAATAATAAAAGTAATATTATTTTTAGGTGTAATATACTTATTTGCTAAGGCATACTTGGTTTTTAAAGATCCTTCTTACTTGGAATGTTGTTTAAAATGTGGTGATTTAGTGTGGACAAAAGGACTATTAAAAAAGGGTCCTGGTAAGTTACTGATTGTCAAAGTTTTTCCTTTGTATGTATTTATATATATAATATTAATTGTTTTTTAGGCATTTGTCATGGTATAGCTGGAAATGGATATGTTTTTTTATTATTGTACAGATTGACCGGTGATAAAAAACATCTAAATAGAGCTTTAAAATTTGGAGAATTTATATTCACTGATGAATGTATTCAAAGATCTAGGAAACCAGATAATTTATACAGTTTATACGAAGGATTAGCTGGTACCGTGTGTTATTTAACTGATTTGATACAACCAGAAAAAGCTAGTTTTCCATTTCTAGATGTGTTTTAAATTTAAATTGTATGCATAAGGGTAGGTTATACAGCATGTTAATACAAAAATCATGATTTATTTATTTAAAATTCTAACGGATTGTAAGATCCAAGTACAATATATTGATAGTTTAATTAATGATTGAAGCATTTTAGTTTGATATGAATAGTTATATGATTTCTAATTACTCGAATATACTTTAAGTTCTAAATAAGACTTGTATTTTTTTTTTTATAAATATACGGTTATTTTCAAATGGTGTACATAATGATTTCAATTAATAATTAAAAAAGTTATAAGATCTTAATAGAGTAACATAAAATATAATTCTAAAAGCACATACATTATTGAACTATACACACCTTATTCTATAAATTATTCTACTTATGTACTTACATTATAATCTTTGTTATGTAGAAATTTGTCATGAAATTGTAATGTTATCAAAAAATATTATTTCAATTATTTCATTTTTCTTATTAACCTGACATACATTTTTATCACAGTTAAAATGGTATAGAGAATAACCAGTAGGAAATCACTCGTTAAAATGTTGAAAATAAATAACAAAACGTATGTAAATCACTGATAAAGAAGAGTATCACTGCAGCAGCTGCTAATTCCAGGCTCCTTATGCACAAACCACGGTTATATCTTTAACCGTGGCACAAACCAATAACTATTATCAACATACTTTATCAATTATTAGTACGAGTGATAAGTACTTATACAAATAATCTTTGTTATTCCAGTTTACATTGTATTTAAATGAAAATTGATGAGGCAATCGCGAAGCCCTAGAAATATATGACATTTGCTTTTAGCGCTGGACTTTTTTTTAAGAGAATAGTTTTACATTGTGGATACATTAGAATAATTCAATTATTATAAAATATACCAGCCAATAGGACTAAGATATAACCCGGGTATGCGATGGCACCATTTAATAGTGTTAATATAACGATGATTTATTTATAACGAATATTTAAAATAATTTGCAAACCGTTTGATACGAATACATCTGTTATTTCATCAAATATAACACTATAATATTTAGCTAAATTTATTTCTAATTACTAGGGCTCGGATTTCGTAGTAAATGCTTCTTTTGAGAGAAGTGTGATAGAAAGATAATTCTTTTATATAAATACATTTTGAATCGTTCTGATTTTAATGAAGTAAACTTTTTTTTGCTTTTTTCCATAAAATCTGCTTTTTATTGCTTTTCCCCTATTTGGTTATTTTTCCTTGATTTTTATATATTTTTCTTGAAAATTTATCTTATTTCTATGTATATTATACGTCTTGGACTATATTAGTATTACCAGAAATGATAAAACCAGTAATAAATATATGACTGATAAAATAACTGCCGAAATAGTTGTATCTACAATTATCTATAGTTGTATTTACGACTCAAGGGAAAATTATCTGAATTATACCTACGTATTTTTATAGCACGTGCTAATACTTTGGTTGGCCGGTAAATATCAATCGACAATCAGTGAGGTATAAACGTATAGTGTTCTAAATAATTTCTTTAATCGGCAAAATGCCAAAAGTTAAAAATTATAATTTAAAATTAAAAAAAATCGTAAGAGAATTCGGTGAAAATGTGCTTATGACTGACGGAAATATTATATTTTGTAAATTGTGTGAGGTCAAAATAAATTCGGATAAAAAATATAACGTTCAACAACATATTGGCAGAGAAAAACACAAAGAAGCATTGAAAAAACTTGAAGCTGAAAAACATAATGCAGTTCAGCCATTCATTCAACAATTTTGTAAGTCTGATTTTAATGCTGACCTATGTTCCGCATTTGTAGCGGCGAATATCCCCCTAAACAAATTAAACAACGAACATTTTCGGTAATTTATTTCAAAATATTGCAATAAAACTATTCCAAATGAATCAACTTTACGAAAAGGATACTTCGATTCTTGCTACACTAATACGATAACTAAAATACGCGATGCTGTGAATGGCCAAAAAATATGGGTTTGCATAGATGAAACAATTGACAGTGTGCGACGTAATGTAGCTAATGTCATTATTGGTATTTTGAAACCACAAGATGTTGGTAAAACTTATCTTATTCACACAGAATATTTAGACAAAGTGAACCATAGTACTATTTTATTATTTGTTTCGGATGCCGCGCCGTATATGATACGGAGTTATGGAGGAAATTGAAAATGAAATTTTACGCGAAAAATCAAAACAATTAGTAGCTATCTATAGTGAAGATTTAGAACCTGACTTCGAAAATGAGATGATTCAATTTAAAACTATAGTGAAACATTTTTCTGCAGAAGAAAAATCATCTATGCACAGTTTGCTTGAAGCATTAACAACATCAAAGTTAAACGATTCATTTCCTAATGTGGAAATAGCTTTAAAACTGTTTGTGTCCATACCATGCTCAAACGCTAGCGGAGAGAGATCATTCTCCGTTTTAAAGAGAGTGAAGAACTACCAAAGAACATCATTATCAGATGAAAATATGTCATTGTTGGCTCTAATGAATATTGAGAATCGTGTCCTTCAAAGTATGGATTGGAATGATTTTGTTAAAGAATTTGCTGTACAGAAAGCTAGGAAAAAGTTATAATGATACTAAAACTACTGATTTTACGATATGCTTATAAATATATATAAATTAAACAATTTTAACACTGTTGTTTTGTATGTTATTTTTTTATGATGGGTACAGGTTTGTAAAGGGCGGCATTTTAAAATCTGCCCCCAGGTGGCATATTCGTTAACCCGGCACTGTCTATGTATTACCATAGAATAACCAAAAAGCTCACTTATTTAGAATTACACGGGTTCTTATGGAGGATAGATTTGCAACACCTGTTGGGATATTAGTGTAGCCTGTACATAGATAATAACCAATTGTACAACCACAGAATATTATATGGTTCCGTATTACAACTTATTGATACAATAAATATTGTACATCATATTATTGTATAATAATAATTAATAATGTTAAACTAAAAAAAAAGTTTAACTTTTAACGCTTTAAGCAATAAAACATTTATAATCATATAAATATTATTTATTGTCATGGTAAAACATTAATTACACATCTTTATAAATACATTTATACATAATACTAAAACTACAATATCTTAAAGAAAATTTTTGATTTTTTAAATATTATTGATTTATTCATTTTTACTAAATTTTGTGTTGAATTAATATTATTATGATTCCTTGAAATTTTGACTATATGTAATATTATATTGTATGAATATTGATAATGTATTTGTATATTTTGTAATATTGTCATTTAAACATTAAATTATTCATTTAAAATTAATGTATATTTAGATTATCAAAGTATGTCGGGAACCGAACGTCCTATGGCTAATAATTTTCCCGGACGAAACGTCCTATCTTAAAAATTGGCGGGTACGAAACGTCCGTGGACTGATTTTTTGTCGGGGACGAAACGATGTGCGCCAAACGTCCGCGATTCGTTTATCTATATTGATAACATCAAAAATGTGTAGATTCAGTTTCAACAACAAAAGAGAATTTTTAATTATTTTCAAATCCTGGCCACACTGATATCACAAACGTTTTGCACCAATTTTCGAGTTCTCTTTAAGTGAGCCTTCTGGTTATTCTGTGGTAATGCTCTCAACACCTATCAAATATCAATTATTATTATCATATTATAATAATAGTGATAACATAATCCTCCGAGCTGTCGCGATTGCCTCGTGAAAATTGTACATTGTCATACTAATATATAACTCGCAGTCACAAATGTTTAAATAAGACAATACAAATAAAATATATTATAAATCTGCAACTCCTTATTTAGTAATATTGTATATTCAACAAAATTAATCATTATATATTAATTTTAACTCAGTTGATGGAAGCAGACCAGTTGTCACTATATTATGTCTGTAGTCGTATCAAAATATGGGTCCTATTTAAAAGATTGATGTTTGGTACTGACAACAACTAATGTTGGTGGTCACATAACAGTAAAATTTAGAAGAACCCATGTTGGCCATACATTAAATATGAAATTTTTACATCTGTTAAAAGAAAAAGAGATGAACTGGCTGGTAAAATTAAATCAGGGGTAACTTTCAAACAGATTTTGGACAACATTCAGAAATCAGTAACTTCAACAGAAAGTATCAACTGTTTCCATGCTGTTGACCAGTGTTTCCCAAAGGGTGTGCCTTGACAACTTGAACTATTTTTATAAAAACACATTATACAACAATTTTTTTCAAAATATTTATATTAAAATTAACTTTAAAATTTAAAAAAAAAATTAGAAATAAAATTAATTTGAATGATGCAAATAAAATAATACTAATTTATTAACATATAATTATGCATTTTAGTGTCAAACATATGCTTGATATTGTTTGCATAATAGTTCAATACTAGGAGGTATCGACGTCTATACACACACGCATTTCTTGATCAACTGATAAAAGTCGTTACATTTCTTATTTTTAATATTTGTTAGTGCGGAGAACCCAAGTTCACAGAGGTATCTTGTAGAAAATAATAATAACTAGAGGTAGGATCTTTACGATTTTTACATATTTGTTTCTAGTCTATGCATTTAAATGGAAATGAGAAATCTTTACAAATCATGAAACACAGAATTCACAAGAAAAAATTTATTTTGCATAATAAAGCATATTTTAAGGATTAGAGAATATTTAAAACGTCAGAGAATATTTGAGAATATTTTTGTAATATCGACATAGGTATAATAAACATATTTCACGTATATCAGCACTTTGATGTACTTATACAATGCTCATTAAATGATTTATTTCTGGGTTTCCGAGTTTGAATCAAAATTAATCTCCAGGTATTCCTTATCGATTGCAATAGCACGTCAATTATTTCGTTAGCTGTCACAACTATTTTTCATCTACTAGTTGTCTGTCTGGTCTTGTGTTGATATCTGAGTGCCGTATATTCGTTAATTTAATTAAGTATATTAAAAACCAAATTAATAAAAAATACATTTCAACTGATCAACCCTGTGGAAAGGGGTGTCAGAATACTTCCACGGTTTCCCCAGCCAGTCGTAAGAGGCGACTAATGTGGTTGCGTCAGGTCGACAGCCGGTGTAAAATTATGTCAAATAGAATAAGGAGTCCTTTTTTAGAATGAGGAGAGAAAGCAAAAGAAATAGGAGAGGGCTATAAGGTAATATATTTAGGTAGGACTAGTACTAGGAATGGCGTTGGAGTAATATTGGATGATGAGATGAAAATTAAGGTAGTCGACGTAGGAAGGAAAAGTGATAGAATTATTACGGTAAAACCGGTATTCCGATTTATATTGCCGATATAAAACCGATATTTTGTTTCCATGAAACTATATAAAAACTTAAAAACCCGGTAAAGTTTTCAAAAATCGGTACCCGGTAATAAACCGATATAACATATAAATCATGTGATACATGAAAACATCTTAAATTTTCATAACGAGCAATAATAACAAATTAATAAATAATAATTAATAATCTTCCATCCTTTGGTTACTGCTTTATATCATGGAATTTCGAGAAGATTTGGTGAATTAATACATGATAGATTCCTAATCATAGCAAGTATATCCCATCCATTTTTTAAAACTGCTTGGATCTTAAACGCTGAAAAAAAATGAAGCATTTTCTATTTTAAGAGATGCTGTAATATCAACTCATTCAAATGAACAAAATAATATTGATTTAAATAAATCCAGTATCAGTAGTGATGAAGATAATTATGTCAATACATCATTTTTTACATGGTCCCAAAAAAAATCTGAAAACGTTTCAGTTGAAAATGAGTTGAGTGAATTTTTTAAGAAAAGCCACACTAAAAAACTAAATGTTTTGAATTCTATGCCTACTCTAAAAAAAGTATTTATACAATACAATACGCCACTTCCATCTAGTGCTGCTGTCGAAAGAGTTTTTAGTGTTGGAGGTGCTGTGTTGTCCAAAAAAAGAGGCAAAATGAATGATGAAAATTTTGAAAAGACTATGATTTTAAAATCCAATAAAGACTTTTGGTATTATTTTTTATTTTATTTTTTAAAAAAAAATGATCCTGTTGAAAAATTTAATAGTGCCTATACATACATGCACATTAATACAAATGTTTACACTACAAGGATATAGCATTGATACATTATTATTTTTTCTGGAAACTAGGTTTGTTGTGGAGATAAAGGTACTTATAATATCTATTTAGTTCTTATATCTACAATAAATAAACAATCATTCAGTGATTATTAACCTATCATAGAATTACACAATTTTTATTTATAGTATTTAAATATTTATTAATTATTACTAATTTAAAACTTTATAATATTGTTATTTTTGAATTAACCTAATTTATATAAATGTAATTTTATAATCATCTAACATTAATATTTTACTATGGCATAAATATGAAATACTATTTTAATACATGGAATACAATAATGTATAATACCTAGCTCATAAGTTGTAGGATTATATAGCAATTGAAAATATAACATTACAGGTATCAAATGGCAGGTACATACTACTTAGGCTAGTAGTGAGTACCAGAATCTATCTGGAATTCTGGTATATGCATTATATATATACTATTAACTGTATAATAATATATATTATATACAGTTTGAGTGAGTGCGATCTCAATGGTCAAATTTGAAGTTAAAATATTAGAGAAAAAGTATTGAACCTAAGTTAAGATAAGTATTTTTATTTAAATACTTTCTAAGTATTTGTATTTGTTCTTAAATACTTTTTGAATGATGTAGGTACTTTAAATAATATTTAAATACTTTTTAAGTTGATGTATTTGTATCTCTATTTAAATACAAATTAAAAGTATCTTGTTACAAGACTGATGTATATATATAAATCTTTGGGAGGGGGGGGGGGTAAGGGAGGTATTTTAAAATCTGCCTCTAGACGGAAAATTTGTTAACCCGGCACTGCGAAATGGCTTACAAAGAAGAACGTTAACTGAAACGCATGTTGTGAATTGGTACGTATAATACGAGTGGCTGGAAAACATTCCGTAGTAGTTCGGTTCAGTATCGGTACTAGTTAGGTAATGACAGTAAAAAGTACCGAAAAGAACGATGGAACGAGTCATTTGGAATCGTTCCTCTTGTAGACCTGGAATAGTGATGGGCGATCTGAATCGATCTTTTAAAAGATCGATCTATTTCATGTGATTAATCGATCTTTTGAATCGATCCCCCGGACCCGATCTTTTAAAAGATCGATTCATTTTTGTGAAGATCGAATCGAATTGTAGATCCGATCTTTTATGTGAAACGATCCATTTTTGTCAAAATTGAATCGCATCGTCAATCTGATCCGATCTTTTATACCAAACTACTAAAGTACTAAAACTAAACGATTGTTGATTTCCTATTTTAAACGCCAGTGCATATACAATAACCTAATGACTTCAAATGTATGTACTTTTATTTACTAAAAACACTTTAAAAAATTAGACATATCATCCTCTCCTGTGACCAATTGGACACTGTCCATTGAAGTGGTGAGTTCCCTTGAGATTGATGTAGTCACTATAGATCATAGACATACGAGTACAACACTTTCCAGTGTATACATAGGCGAATCTAGGAATTCATAGCAGGGTGTGCCTTTACCTCAAAAAGGCCCTTTGTAGTTCAAAATACCTCTCAGTTATCACACGTTTAAATATGTTTCGCATTTGAAATAACAATATTAATAATATTAAGATTAATTTTTATTACCTAGTTTAGATGCTATTTTTCATTCTGTAAAATACACATGTTATGTTTCAAAATTATTCAATTTAATAAACACAAATATTGCAAAGTTCAATATATGTTACTCAATTATTTTTTTTTGGACATACTAACAACCAACAATTAAATTGTTAATCAATTATGTTTAAAATTCTTGGAAGTTTAATATAACATCTTAATTTTATTATATTTAATAACAAAGAATTTTATTAAATATATAATATAAATGGTAGTAATTAACAACTATTTTTTATAGGTACATTTTATAAAAATTTATTAAAATTAAAATATAAATTGTTTAATGTTTAATGTTTAGACTCAATACCGTTGTAACTGAAATGAGTATTGTGGGCCCTACACAGGTTTATACGAGCCGCAAGGTGTGCCCTGGCACACCCTGTAGATTCGCCTATGAGTGTATACTCTCTCCGAAATTAAGAGCCAAGAGGGACTAGGTAGGGAGTACTCGCACTGATATTAATAAGTATGGAAAACCTTTAAATCGTTATGACCTCGGGCGTGACAAGGGAGAACTAGAAAATCATGCGGCATTAAGAGATTAAAAAAATGTCAGATTTTTTTAGATCGATCTTTTGTGAGCTATTCATTTAGAGATTGATCTTTTTTTCTCGATCTAGATCCATTTAAAAGATCGTTTCACTTTCGAGAATCGCCCATCACTAACCTGGAACGAAAGGAACAAAAAATCCCATCACTAGAGCGGGGGCTCGATAAGATACCCCGTCGTTCGAGGTACGCGATAGAGGCGCGTAGTTGTGCATGATTGCCAACCGTAGCGCCGTGGTGAGGAAGCACTGTGGTGTTGGCTCACCACAGTATCAACGATAAAACCAAATCCGTTATATATTATATAATAATATATATAATAGTTGTGATAAGGCTAAATGAGTTACCATAGACATGTAATAGAATTCTATGTGAGTTACATGTTATATGTAGATAATGTTTTATTAATTATACAAAATATTACAGAAATGTTTTCATTTGTATTTAAATAATTATAGTTAATTTATTTTACTGAGTTAGGTTTGAACGACTTAAATATTAGCATTTCTTTCTTAAGAATTATATTATTATGGTTTTATTAAAAAAGTTTTCATCTTGGTGTCTTAATAACACGCATGAAGTATTAAACAAAAGACTTGAAGCGTTTTGCATCCTAACTCATAACAATCATCAGATGAAAATTCGTAAAAAGGTATATTAATTCAAATCTAAGATATTTAATTAAAAATATAACAATTTAAAACAGTAAAAATTGTATTTTCGACAACTTTTTACAATACTTGATTGATTGTTGATCTTGATTGTTAACTTTTAACTTTCAACTGTTTTTTTTCAACAGAGTTCAGTCTTAACAAATGAAGTTAATGAGCCTATTATTGAACTCACTGAAGACATACAGTTTCAAGCATTAGAAAAAGCTGTAACGCCTTTAAGCCGAATCCCATATGATAAACAGTTACATTTCAAACAACTGTGGACCAACAGAATAAGCAGAGAAATTCGTAGTCGAGTACACAATTTGAAAACACCTATTAAACTGCCTCAAGTTCATCCAATTTCTCCATCAGTAGGTATTCACCAATGATTATATACTAGTTGAATGTCAAAATTAATTTTTGTTTACTCAACCAGCCACAGATAAATGAATACCGTAATAAGGATGAATTTAATTTCCGACCTGGTATAAATGGTAACCCTAAAACTCTTGGATTCTTTGTGAGTGATCTTAAAGGAAATACTTATTGTATTCCCACAATGAAGTTAATAAATATGAAAGAATCGCATAAGAATATTGCTAAAGTATATTAAAATATTATCTTAATAATTTTCATCATGTCATGTATATTTTGTGTTTTTTAAATATATTTAACTATTTCCAAGGTTTTTGAAGAGTTTGTTAGAATGTCTGAATTACCTGCTAGTCATGATCATTTGGATGGTGGCTTTTGGAGGGGAATTGTTGTGCGTAGTAATGTAAAAGGAGATATAATGACCATAGTAATTGCCAATCCTAGGGGTTATACTGATGAAATAATGTTAAATGAACAACGCAAATTTAATGAATATTTAAAACGTAATGACTTAGGTGTTCATTCATTATATTTTCATCCCAGGTAAATATTTATATATTTAATGTAAATATAGTTTGTGGTTGAGGTATTTTATATGTTGCGATTCATGAATTTTGTTTAATTGATTTAGTTTGCATACAAGAAGTTCAAAAGATTCTACTTTTATTCTTGTCGATGGTGATAAGTTTATGTATGAAAATTTATGTGGCCTTAAGTTTAGAATATCTCCAGATTCGTTTTTTCAAATCAATACTTCAGCAGCCAAAGTTTTATATGATGAATTATTCAAATTAACTACTCTATCAAAAACATCAACTCTACTAGATTTGTGTTCAGGCACTGGTGATATTAAATATTAATCATAATATTTAATCTTTTACTAATCAAATATAATTTGTTCAAAGGTGCTGTAAGTTTAATTGGCAGTGAACTTGTCCAATCGTGTGTTGGTATTGAATCTGTAGCACAAGCTGTCAATGATGCTAAGGAAAATGCAAAAATGAATAATATTCACAATTGTGATTTTATTGAGGGGAGAGTAGAAATAGTAAGTTCATAGACGTAATTTTTATATAAAAATTAAGATAATTATTTTGTTTTGTTTTCAGGTGTTGAATCAAGTTCTAAAAGAGTTGAGCATGACCAATGAATTATGTACAATTTTAAATCCTGGTCGCGCAGGAGTACGTAAGTTAACATAATATTTTTTATTTTTTAAATTTATTAATTAATTTTATTTAATTTTTTTTAGATCCTAAAGTAATTAACGCTATTAGAAAAAATCGATTGATCAATAGTCTGGTATATGTATCGTGTAAAGCTGACAGTCCATTAACTATGAAAAACCTTGTAGATTTATTAAGGAATAATAAAAAATCTGCCCCTTTTACTTTGGAATCAATTAAACCAGTTGACATGTTTCCTCATACTAAACATTGTGAATTGATGTTCATGTTTAAGCGTTAGAATTATTTTATACTTATATACTTATATTTACTTTGTTGTTAGGTATTTTATTTTAATACATTATTGTTTATTTGATTTGACTGATATGACAAATGCATTTACTTGTTCTAAAACAGTGACTCTCAAACTATAGTCGGGGCCAAACGAATGTGCGGTTGATGGCTCCGCCTACTTTTGCCGGCAGCTAATTAGAACACATAGTTTTAGGTAACGTTCATACATGAATAGCACGCGATTTTCAAATTTGTTTCGATTTTTTTCTAGTATATTACTACGTGAACGTAGGCTTCCTTTGTGCTAAAGGCTATATGTTATAGATTAGGTTATGTTAAAGGTTATATGGTTATTGTATCAAATACAATGGGTATTAGATCTTTATTCAACTGTTAACGGTAAATGTACACCTGCCTCCAGTCGCCGACCAATTGTCACCTGCGCCTGCACTGGAACCTACGTTGTGCATACCTACGTCGTTCCTTTCTGTCTGTTTAGTTTGTATGTAGAAGCGTTTCGTGTAACATACTCGTGTAATCGTGTTTATCGAATTCTGTGAGCAAAGTGTTTATATTTGAATAAATAGTTATTGTCAATTGTATTTAGTGTATTTTTGATTTACCAAAATGAGTGACTTATACACTATTGATGAAATAGGAATGCCGTCAACGAGTACTGCAGCTGATCTTCCTTCAACTCCAGTAAAAAAGAGGGTAAAAACATTTGAGAATCGTCGACAAACAAAAGCAATTATTCAGAATGTATATAATTTTTTGTCAAAATTACGTTTTGAATCTAACTTGAAAAAAATAGATTTTTCCAAAACACAACAAGTTACTGCAGAAGCATGTGGGGTATCTTTAAGAACTGTGCAGAACGTTTCAAAAGAAAATAAAAAAAATTCTGGAAAATTTATTTCACCGCGAAAATCTATGTCTACTAAAAAACCAATGTCAGTAATGGACGATTTTAATCAAGATGTTGTGCGTCGTACAATTTTTGATTTTTACGACGAAGGCGAATTTCCGACTGCTCAAAAGGTACATGAAAAATTGGTAGAAAAAATGAACTATGAAGGTTCAGTGAGGTCAGTCAGACGTCTTTTCAATAATTTAGGCTTCCGATTTAAGAAGTGTAACGACGGGCGAAAGTTTTTGATGGAAAGAAGTGACATAGTCGTACAAAGGTTGGCGTTTCTTCGAAAAATGAACGATATCAGAGAAAAAACTCCTGACAAGCCAATCTTTTATTTGGACGAAACTTGGCTTAATCAAAATCATACACGCTCATATATATGGCAAAATATTCATAATGATGGAGGTTTAAAAGTACCAACAGGAAAAGGTGCCAGACTTATCCTTCTTCATATCGGTTCAGCTAAAACCGGTTTCATTCCTCAATGTAAACTATTATACAAGAATACTAAGAGTACATCTTCTGACTACCACTCAGAAATGAATAGTGATATTTTTAGAGAGTGGTTTTTGAAAATGCTTAATATGCTAGAAGAACCAAGCATTATAGTGATGGACAACGCCAGTTACCATTCTATCGAATTAAATAAAGCGCCAACGACCAACTCAAAAAAAGAAATCATTCAAAATTGGTTGAATGAGAAAAAAATCCCGTTTTCACCACTGGAAACTAAGATGGAACTACTTGAAAAAGTTAAAATCAATAAAAAAAAAGAACGTGTTTACGAATTAGACGAAGAGGCTTACAAAGCGGGTCATGAAGTGGTACGTCTTCCTCCATATCACTGCCAGTACAACCCGATTGAATTAATATGGGCACAAGTAAAAGGTGAGGTAGCCACTAAAAACAAAACTTTTAAAATAGCAGATGTTGAAAAATTAACACATGAAGCTGTTGAAAATGTTACTGTGGAGAACTGGAAGAAATGTGCTGAGCATGCAGAGAAAATACAAAAAGAAGACGCTGAAAAGGAATTGGTGAGAGAAATTCGTCTGGAACCATTCATTTTGACGATCAATCCTGAAGACGATGATTCCTCATTTTCAGACTCTGATGATGACGAAGACAGTTGTGATGATAATATGTAAATAGAAATTTTTTTTTTTTTATACTTACAATTGACATAGCGTAATAAAACGGCTGAAATCTATAATTGTGTACTTTAATTTTATCAAAACATAATAATAAAAACATAAAATTGTATTTACTTATTAAATGTATGAATTTATATATATACTGTCGTGTACGGTGTACGCTATAATCTTGTCATCGACAATATACGTTTTGCGTATATCGCAACATCGTTATATTATTTTCCTGTGTTAATTATATTCCTTCTAATACGGAGTCAACACTGAATAGTTTATTTACGTACTAGTGTGTGTACAGAGACTCATACTAATAAATAATTGTAATAAGTAATAACGGTCATAATAACTAGTGCCAAATATCTTTAATCGTGATAAAATTTAATATGCGATTTGTAATGATATGAACGCGGTAAAATGATACGGTTACTTTATTTTCAAATATACCGGCAACAGCTGTTACTCACTATTCAGTGTGATATCGCCTAGCGGAGGGCGGAGCCACCAACCGCACATTCGTTTGGCCACGACTCTAGGGGTCATGACTATTTGTTGCTATCGACTAATAGTTTATTTTCATCGCATACTACTGTCTAATTATTTAACTTCAATTTGCATAACCAACTATTCATAAATTCATTAATATTAGTCAACTAAATTTTTCACAACAAAATAATTGGAATAAAATAAATAAGTCCACTAATTTGTCAAAAATTCATTTAATCGTTTTGTGAATCAATAACTACCAACGACTAAGTACTAGAGATGTTTCATTCGCGAATAACCTAGTTCAATTGAAGGGTCCGGTGAAAGAACCGGGTATCTCCACTTTTTTGAAATGCATGTTTTTGAATTTTTTGATAAAGAATAATTTTGTTGGCATTTAAATGCAATAAACAGGTAAATCCGTAATTTTTAGTTAATTTATTATTCTTTTCTTTCTTTCTTTTCTTGTCTGTAATCGACCATTAAGATCATACATTCAAACATATATCTTGCCATTTCACTCTATCCAACACTAAGACCTTCCAATCGGCACTTGGGTCTGTCACTTGTACGTCCTTCCTGACTTGGTCTTCCCATCTTAGTCGAGGTCGTCCCAAGGGTCTCTTTCCTTGGGGAGTCCCACACTGAACCATTCGAATTAGAGTTCCTTCCTTTCTCCATGCATGTCCTGCCCATTGGAGTCTCTTTTTTTTAATTTCTCTAATTATATCAGACATTTGGTACAACTGTTTGAGTTCCTCGTTTTTTCGAATTTTCCATTCCCCTGTGGTCTCATCTATACACGGTCCGAAGATTCGTCTAAATATTTTTCTTTCGAATATCAGTAGTCTGTTTTGATCTGATTTCCGTAATGTCCATACTTCACAACCATACATTACCACTGTACGGATGAGGGTGCGATACAGTTGTATCTTGAGGTTCATCGATATCGTCCTTGCCTTTAACAAATTACTTAGACCGTAGTAACACTTATTACCGAATTGGAGTCTTGCTTTTATTTCATTAAGTTCATCGTTTTTTTGTGTCATTATCGATCCCAGATATTTGAACTCCTGCACTCTCTGAAACTTGTACTGCCCGACTTCTAAAAATGGGTGATCATGATCCGCGAGCTCTCTTCTCTGCACGATCATGTATTCAGTTTTTTTAGCATTTATTTCTAAACCTATTCTTTTTGCCGTGTCTAATAGTTTTCCCGCTTGCTCTCTGAGATTTTCCTTATTTTCCGCAAGTAACACTATGTCGTCCGCGTAGGCCAATACTCCTATTATGCAATCTCCCAATCGTACTCCGTTTTCTTCAATCCGACTCTCCCTGATGACCTTTTCTAACACTATATTAAATAGTATGGGTGACATAGCGTCCCCTTGTCTCAAACCAGTCGATACTGGTATCCCTTGTGATACAATATTGCCCACTTTAATTTTGATTTCCGTGTGTAGGATGTTTGCTTTTATCAGATTAATTAATTTCTGGGGCAATTTGAACTGTCTTAGTACATTCAACAGAGATTCTCTATGTATGCAATCATAGGCCTTTTTGAAATCAATAAACAGTACATGTACTTCCCTGTCAAACTCCCACATTTTTTGGAAAATTTGTTTCAAAATAAATATCTGATCCGTGGTATATCTATTTTGTCTAAACCCTGCTTGATAATCTCCTAAAATATCTTCTGCCCACGGCTTAATTCTGTCTAATATACATTTGGATAGCACTTTATAGGTAACATTTAATAGAGCGATACCTCTATAATTATCACACAACTGCTTATCTCCCTTTTTGTGTATAGGATATATCAGCGCTGTTTGCCATTCCCCCGGAATCACTTCTTTTTCCCAAACTTCTTTTATTAGCCCGGACACATATTCAAGCAAGCCATTTCCCATACTTTTAAGTAACTCTCCGGGGATACCATCTTCTCCGGGTGCCTTATGGTTCTTTAAGTTTCTTATTTGTTCTTGAATTTCCTCCATATTCGGTGCTAGGCAGATTGTATTATTAGTTTCCATATTCTCAAAGTGGAATAAACTATCTGGTGTATTACAGTTCAACAGCTGCTTGAAATAGTTCGCCCATTTATTTGCTATCTCTTCTTTAGATGTGATAAGCGTTCCATCATCATTTTTGAGAAATTTCTCCGGCTGCTTATATTTCTTACTTAAGGAGTTAACCTTTTTATATAGGTCTCTTGTATTGTGACTAGTAAAATTCTGTTCTGCCTCCTTAAGTATGTTTTGTAAATATTTTCTTTTTTCACATCTTAATATGTTACTCGCTTCCCGTTGTCTCATTTTGAATCTTTCTAACTTCTCCACACTATCAGTGTCGGACAGCCATATATTTCTAGCATTCCTTCTTCTTTCTATGGCTTCTTCGCAAATATCATTAAACCAGGTTTTTTTCTTAGTTTTTTGTTTCCCTATTGTTTTTTCTGCTTCTTCTTGAATAAGTTGTTTTACCGTTTTCCACCTTTGTTCCACTTCTCCACCTGACTCCCTTGCAATCATCCTTCTTAACTTTTCCTCTATACCTTTTTGAAAATTCTCAACTACCACTGGATAGTTAAGGTTCGCGATGTCAAACCGTCCCGTAGCTCCTCCTGTCCTTATTTCTTGTCTTCTTTTTAACTTCACTCGTAGTCTACCTGCCACAAGAAAGTGATCCGAATCGCTGTCGGCTCCACGTACGGTTTTTACATCCATAATACTGTTATTAAATCTTTCATTCACCAGTACATGGTCTATTTGATTTACATGTCGTCCATCTGGTGACCTCCATGTACCTTTGTGTATGTTCTTATGAGGGAACATGGTACTTTTAACCCTTAGATTTCTTCCCGTTGCCAAGTCAATAAGTCTGCACCCATTATCATTCGATAACTGGTGTAGACTATGCCCTCCTATTATCGGCTTAAAACATTCTTCACGTCCGATTTTCGCGTTGAAATCTCCTAATATGATTTGTACACAGCCTCTTGGTATCTCACACAGTGTATTGTCTAACAACGAGTAGAAATCATCTTTTTCATTATCATCTTTGTCCTCTGTAGGAGCATGCACATTTACGAAGACTACTCCAAACCATTTTGTATCCAGTGTCAAGATCGTTAATCTAGGGTTTATAACTTTAAAACTTTTTACAGCTGTTAGTAGCTTGTTGTTTACCGCGAATCCACTTCCAGCTTGTCTTCTTCCGTCACAAGCACCAAAAAACAGCGTTGTATTACTTATTTTTATTGAACCCGTATCTTGCCACCTCATTTCCTGTAGTGCCACTACTCCTAACTTGTATCTTTCTATCTCTTTAACTACTGTTCCTACTGCTCCAGGTTTGAATAAAGTGCGTACATTCCCGGTTCCAAAACGTAATGCCGATTTCCAATTTTCCAGTCTAAAGTCCTTTGATCCACAATTCCGAGGCAAATTTATGTTTGATTCCTGAACAAGGTATTTTTACAGGATAGGTGGTTAGCCTATCGCCAACTCCATTATACCCATGGAGAGGGTAGCTCGGGGCCCCAGGTTCGCTAAACCCGTAGTACTAATTGCTTAGTACCCCCCTGAGGGGGTATAATAATTTATTATTATAAACCAAGAAGTTGTTTTTTTCTCTATACTATATTTTAAAACATAGTTTATAATATATAATTTTAATCTTACGCAGTTTTGTATTATTTGTGATTATATTTTAACCTCAAATTGTTGTTAAGTCAAAATACGGAAGAAAAAATTCATTTTGGTTCAACAACCAGGTATCTCTACGTGTCTTCAATTTTATGGATAAACTATGTACTTAAAATAATCTAAAATGTAAATCTGTATACATGTATATATAGGTAACTCTTCATTTGGAGAATTCAAATTTGTTTTTACAATATTTATACCACCATTAGAAATCAAACAATTTGGTTATTTGTTTGTCCTGAACAATTTCAAAAAGTGGAGATAGCCGATTCAATTGAACTATTTTTCCAAGTGAACAATTTGAACTAGTTCAATAGTTCATTTTATAAAGTGACGAAATGGTAAATAACGTCGTTTATGTCACATATATCTGTGGTTCTCATTCACTGAACAATATTCATTGCATAACAAAACACTGATAAGAATGAACGATATGAAAATAAAGTAAAAATTAAACTTTACTTTTATTATTTACTTAATATTTTTCAAAATAGCATTTAATATTTAGTAACTACTTTTTTAAAACTTTTTTTTAACCGAGATCACAATATTGATTTCCTTAAAATCGCGGTTTGAAGTATTCGACCTAAAGATTAGTGTACTGCGTAGCCAAACATCAAACTTATAGTTTTTTAGTATTTTAGTTGTTGAGTCGTATTAATATGAATAATAACTCAAATGTGTTTAATAGAGTAATTTATTAGTCACGATGTAAATCATAATAAGCATATAATACAATATTTGTGTGCAAGACACCAAGTAGACAGTCCCCACTTATTGCAATATGATACTTATAATTATTATCTAACCATATAGTATGTGTAGTTATAGTATATAAATGCTTAAAAAGTAACATCAATAAAAGTAAATTCTGTCGTAAATATAATCAAATTTATTAGTCATTTGAAATCATTTAATTTTCAATATTTATAATTGTTGGAGCGTTTAATTTTCTTCTCCCATTGTGCTTCGTAAACATGAAAACAAATACCAAATTGAAAATTATAATAGAGTTACGACGCTCAAAAGTAAATAATAAACATGCACAAGTTTGGAATTCGTGCATATCGGGCGATTTAAAAGCCCCTACACACAATATGATCTGGTCGGGCCGACAGCAATGGCGTAACAAGATTGAAAAGGGCCCCGAGGCAGTAAATAAATTAGGCCCCATAATTCTATCCATAGGAAAAACCACATTAAACTTTATATTGTTTTTTAAAATATAAAAACCTCTATAAAACCATGAATTAAAATAATAAACAGATAATTGATAATTGATATTAATATTGATAACAGATAATTGATAATAATTGATACTCAAAATAAGTTAGGTACTAGGTACAAACATTCTTATAGTTTATGTTGTTATATTATTATTTAACTATTCATAATGAGTAAAGTTAAATTTTTGAAAAAAGTCTATTATGGTGTTAATAAGTCATTTAACTATAAATTCTTACTAAAATTGTTAACAATATAATATATTATAAATTCACCGGTATATCTCCATCTCTAAGTCTAGGTTTTTTTAGACACACCTACAAATATATTTATATGTTATGTTTTACTTATAGTTGAATAGTTCATAAATACATTATATATCTATAAGTAAAGGTACTAACCGTGTATTTATTTATTCAATTTCCAGATACCTATTTGTCTATTACATCATGAGCAGTAAAATGGTTACGAAAAACACGAGAATTATTAGTTAAGGAAATACCTAAGATATTTTCCCATTCAGACCGTAAGGCAATATTCATTGGAACTTTAAAAGAACTTATCTTTACATATTTGTCATGTGAAGGACAATTAGGTATACAGCACAGCATTTCAATTTTTAGCACAGTTACACAATTTTAATACAATTAAGCATAAAATTTTAAAACTTTATGAATAATTATTATTTTATCTTCTACGGATGTAAATTTGTATATATCATAGATGATAGAGCTATGGATTACGTTAATAGATAGATATTGAAGTATTTATCAGGATTCAAATCGTGGTTTTTATAGAAATCTATGATTATGAGAGTAATATCACAGAAAATTTCATATAGTCTGTGGCAATATTAGGAAAATATTTGATACTAGTAAAGCGCGGGAAAAAAATAATAAGCTCGTAAATTCTGCTTCTATATCGGTACACTTCATATTGCAAGCGCTAGTGGTCAATGTTCCAGCTGTTCTAGTTAAAAGTCGTGCCAGTCATAGACCTATAAACTAATGGACAGCGCTTTCCATTCCGCCCTGCCTTCAAGGCTGAAAGTACACATAACTGAGAGAGAAAGAACATAAAGTAGTAAATCATGGAGGAATTAATACACCGTTTTATTCTTTTTATTCCCGTTATCAATCATAAGCGATTAGCCATATTTTTAGACTCCTTATCTACGGTGTTGCAGATATGTAGAATATAAGTTTATTTTATTCTATATATTATTTAATATTTGTGACGTTGTCATTAATTACCCAATAATTAAATGATTATAACCATGAACTAAGACTAACTAAATGAATTAATATTTTATAATAGATATAAGTCTTGACTTCTTGAGCATCAATGATCTAATTTATTTCAAGAAAGAATTATTTACGTCCACCAACATGAACAACATTTTCTCATTGTAAAGCGATAATTGAATGTATTTTCTATTGTAATTACTTCACTGCCACTTATTTAAAATTTTTATTTTTAAAACATCATTTTTTATTCAGCAATTTGTTTCAAATTAGAACAATAAGCTTAATTTATATTAGCAATATAATAGAACAGAATATGACGGAATGAAGAGACCTCCCATTGGAGGTACTTCGTCAACTGACTGTTATAAGTAATTAACTTTTTTATACAGATTTTCATATCCATTAATCTAAAATAAATATTATGTGTAAGTTAAAAGATTAAAATAAACAAAAATAAATTTAATGAGGATATTTGAATTAGTTCTGAGGAGATTTTTTGAAGTCACAATATTATTAAATTGTAAAAAAGCAACAGAAAATTAAATCAAAAAGGCAAAAGAGGTATAAAAAATAAAAATGAATAACACAATACGATGGTAACTTTCTACATTCAATACACAACACTTTAGAAAATAGCAACAAAAACCATAGAATAAAACCTGATAAAAACGATCAACACAATATTATTGTAACATAATTTTTTATTTGGCCATAAACACACTGTATTTTACTACTTTGTCTCTTTTCTCACTCACTCCATGTCGTCTGGTTACTTCTCTCTCTAAGCGCGGTCCACTAGTTTATAGGTCTATGGTGCCAGTTTAAAACGATCTTATCATAGGTCGTCGGCAACCATACAATCTATGAACCATACTAACCGTGCTCCGTAGTTGAATACCGATCATTGCATATAGTGTGTATTTAAAGGTATACAATATTCATATTAAATTTCTAATATTCAATTATCATATTAAAAATATCCAACCTTTTTTTCAATTTTATTTCAATTATTTTACGAATGTATTTTCAAAATTTACCAAGAGCTCTAAGGGCTCCTGAGCTCTAGAGGCCCGAGGACACTGCCCTGCTTTGCCCGATGATAGCTACGCCACTGGCCGACAGGATAATTTAGTCAGGTCTTGTGTAGACGTATCATCTGACTATGATCCTGTCGGGTTTTTTCAGGTGGCCGTTCCATCTGACTGTCCGACCGCCCTACCAAATCATATAGTGTAAAACACTGTTGGACGGATTTTACTTAGAGGAAAAAATTGTATGACTGTTTGAAATTTAAATATTTACGAAATTGCATAAAATAGCGATTTATTCTCAAACGATTTTAAATATTTGTTGTAATTCAAAAAATATAAGTCGCAGATTATTGAAATTTCTATCAGCTGTTAAGATTGGTATTTCCTTTACGTTATATTTTTTTTTCAAAATATTATATTGATTTTTAAGCCACTTATAGGCATTTAAAATATTCGATTTTTTTACAATTTATTTTTATAATCGGTGATAAAAAAAATTTGGCTTCTACAAAATACTTGAAAATTTAATAGAAGATTCCACAGAAGTAATTCTTAATGTCATTCAAAAATTATTAAGATCCATAGGCAAAATTTTTTTTTATAAGCGTTTGAACAGCGAATATTGACATAAAATTACATGTAAAATATAATATAATGTATAATATTCTAGACTGACAAATGATATCGGTTTTTTTTAAATGCTCTAACTCAAAAACGAAAAACCGCAACAACTTGAAATTTTCACCAAATCTTTATATTGACGTTCTCTATACATGGTTAAGTTTTCAAAGTATTTTGACATATTTTGACTTATTTATAGACAATTTAAATTTTCGATTTTTCTAAATTTTTCGTTTCAAAATAAAATATACTTATTACAATATTTATAAATAACATTGTATTATATTCTAGACAAACATATCATCTCCATTCAGAATCGTTTTTCGTATACAATGATACCTATCATTGACTTCAAATTTAACAAATCCATTATGATGACCTATCCTATGAAGAGTCGCACTCCACTCCCAAGTGTACAGCAGAGCGAGGCCCATCCGGTTCTTTTTTGATATGCATCTTTTAAATCAATTTTTGAAAAATATTTTGAATACCGGTTAAAACCGTTAAAAACCGATATCGAAATCGAAACCGAAAACGAAATCAAAAAATTAAATACCGATATCCGAAACCGAAATCAGAAAAAATAGATACCGATATCCGAAACCGAAATTTAAATCGGAAAAAATAAATACCGATATCCGAAACCGAAATCGAAATCGAAAAAAGTGAATACCGTTATTCAAAACCAAAATCGAAATCGGAAAAAATAAATACCGACATCAACAATCGAAATCGAAATCAGAAAAAAAATACCGATATCAAAAACAGAAATTAAAACATCTACTAGATACTGAAGCAGTGGCGTACACACAGGGGGGTTTTGGGTGTCCTAACCCCCCTCCCCATTTAACTTTTTAAATATATGAATATCTATACGAAAATGGTTAAAATTATAAATAATTTATTTTCGTAACATATTTGTAGAAAAATAAAAATCAAAGATAGGTCACTGCCGAAGTTTTAATTAGAATAATCCAAGAATATTATTCCACGAAGTACAAATACGATTTTATATTATTTTCTTGAAATTGTGTTTATGATTATTGATTACATAGACGGGTTACGGGAAGTTAATTTTAGATCACTAACAAATTACTAACTGATACCGTGTGTTCAATTTTAAAGGTAACAGAAAAAATTTTGAACGCATGATCTTGAATTTTATTCGGGTTTTTTTTTTACAGGGTACAGGACACATAGGCGAAACTAAACACTTTTATTAGGTCAGGCCAAATGAAAAATATAAAAAATACTTCTATTAACAACTTTATAATATAGTAATTTTGTTTAATGTATACATACATATATATTAATTATATTCTTATGAATATTTTTTTTACAATTTTAATATTTAATAATAAATAAAATTATAATAATTAATTAATACATTTATAATAATAGACGACGATTAAATGGTACCAATTTTTTAAATTCTTCAATGACATCATCACATCGAGGACAGTAAAATATAGTAGTCACTCTTTTAGTATATTCGTACACCTATAAGTTGTAATAATAGGTACGAGTGGTATTATATAAAACGTACAAATGTATACGTTTACAAATATTATTTTTTTTTTTTTTTTAACTTTATTTTAAAACATACAATCTGTAATTTAAATTTACAATAAGCATGTGTGCGGATATACATAGATTTGACATGCGACGCGTGAAAAAAAAGAAGCCACCCAATAGCAACACTTTATAACAGAAGTTAGTTTAATTTATGGTTTTTTTTTTTTTTATATTAATTTTGGTTTAGATCACGACACCATATTTTCTTTAATCTACGCGGAGGCTTGCTAGGAATGGTGTCAGAGTTTAGTGCTGATATTAAGGGATTAGGATGGTTGGTTAGTCGTAAACGAAGTCGTTTATATAGTAGTCTTGCAGTTTCATCTACTGTGTTAACTCTTAGGTCGGTGTGTAGAGTGTGATTTGAAACATAGAATGGAGCATTCGTAATTATGCGAAGAGTTATGGACTGAAAGGTTTGAATTTTGTTTGTATTGGATTTTTTGGCAGCTCCCCATAACTGGATGCCATATGTCCAAATAGGCATCAATAAGGTTTTATATAAAAGTAGTTTAGTTTTTATGTTAAGTTTTGAGTGTTTGCCGATTAAATAGGAGAGGGATTTACGTCTAGCGTTTAAGAGAACTCGATTGCTTTTAATGTGGTCTGCCCAGGTTAGGCGTTGGTCTAGAATTAAGCCTAAGTATCGAGAGCTAGTGACTTTTGGGATGATAAGACCATTTAAAGTGACAGGTGGTACAACTCCTTTTTTTAAGGTGAAGGTTAAATGAGACGATTTAGTGTGATTAATTTTTATTTTCCATTTCGTGTACCAGGACGACATGTGATCTAAATGAGTTTGTAGGTTATAACCAACAGTTAAAGGGTTTTCGTGTGAGGAGTAAATAACTTTGTCGTCCGCGAAATCCGCAACAGAAGTATGATGTGTCGTGGGTTGGTCTGCCGAGTATAGGTTTAAACAGAATGGGAGATGAAATAGCACCTTGGGGAACTCCTGCTGCTAATGGGGCTAAAGTTGAAATTTCACAGCCTACCTTTGTTGTGAAGTAACGGTCTTCGATGTAAGATTTGAAGAAGAAGTAGTAAGGAGGGGGTAAGATTTTTTTCAATTTGTACAGAAGGCCGGGATGCCAAACCTTATCGAATGCTTGTGCCATGTCGAGGAGGACGGCGGAGCAATATTCTTTTTTTTCCATGGAGTTAGCTATTGAGTCTGTCAGCCGATGTACTTGGTGGATGGTTGAGTGGCCTTTGCGAAAGCCAAATTGGGTTTGTGGGATGGTTGATACGTTATTTATGAAGGGGAGAGATACGTTTCAATACTAATTTTTCACAGAGTTTAGCGAAAAGAGGCAGAAGACTTATTGGACGATATGAAGAAGGGGTTTCAGGTGGTTTACCTGGTTTTAAAATTAAAATTATAATAGAAGTTTTCCACAGTAGAGGAAAGTAGGACAATCTTAAGATAGAGTTTAATATATGAGTGAGGTGTATAATAGCTTTTTTTGGTAGCTGACGAGCTACTTCAGCTGTAATAAGGTCTAGACCAGGAGATTTTTTGAGAGGAAACTGTTTTATATAATATTGGAGTTCGCCAGATGTAAATGGTTTTGGAGGTAGGTAGAGAGGAAGGGGAGAAATTAGGGAGTTTTCAATATATTCTTCAAAGGCGTTATTTACAATGTCATGATGTGGTTGAAAGACTTCGGTTAAGTGAGAACGAAAAAGTTCTGACTTTTCTCTCTCCGTTTTGCACCAAGTATTATCTTCTTTTTTTAAAGGGGAATTTATAGGCTTTTGCTTTAAGCAATTCCGAGTCGCCTTCCAAAGAGAACCATTTTTTGACGTTAGTGAGGAGACCCAAGAACTAAAATTGTCGTTTCTGAGTTGTTTTAGAATTCGTTTTAGTGAAGATGCGAGATTATTAAATATGTTTTTATCGGATGGAAGTCTAGTGCGTTGCCAGATAGCTCTAGCACGTCTTTTTTTCGCTATTAGTTCACGGATATAGATGGGAATCGGGGAGGAGTAATCCATTAGTAATCGTAATCCATTCTTAAATAATAAAGAAAATCATCATCATTTTCAATATTTTTTAAATGCGACGGAAAAAACCCTAAAAAATTAATGGAAAAACGGGAGTTTTTTACGCAAAACCAGTTTTCGACTAAATCAAATTTTTTATTTTGCTATAACTCAAAAACTAATCAATGTAAATACTTGAAATTTTCACCAAATGTTAAGATTAGCGTTCTCTATACACCGTTAAATTTTCAAAGTCGGTATTAGGTCAGGCTGACTGGCCTGACCCGTAGTTTCGCCTATGACAGGACATATAAATACATATGTTTCTGATAAATTCTAATTTTTAACTATTTTTTATCTGCGCATGCGCAGTAAAATAAAAATTTCTTAAATGGGAACCACTATTTTTAACACTGGATTTGGATTGCTCTATTTTTTCTGAGCAACTTTGATCATTACTGTTTTTTGATATCTTCAAAATTGACATTTAAAAAGACAGTTTTAAGTTATAAATCAGGTAATTCGTATTTATTGCATATTTCAACGCTCTATTTTATTCAAGCATTTATGGATATTATTATAACAATTTATGTGTCTCTGTGGGAAAAGCACATTCAATTTTAAAAAAACATAAATTATACGCATATCGATCTAACATAATACAACATTTGTTACCTGGTGATTCCGAAAGAAGACTCACATTTATAGCATGGTAAATGGTACAAGTTCAAGAATAATCATTATTTTTAAAATATGTTTGTTCGACTGATGAATCAAAATTCACTAATTATCAGGGCTTGAAACCGGTATTGAATACCGATTTTGAATACCGGTTAAAACCGTTAAAAACCGATATCGAAATCGAAACCGAAAACGAAATCGAAAAAATTAAATACCGATATCCGAAACCGAAATCGAAATCGAAAAAAGTGAATACCGTTATTCAAAACCAAAATCGAAATCGGAAAAAATAAATACCGATATCCGAAACCGAAATCGAAATCGAAAAAAATAAATACCGATATCCGAAACCGAAATCGAAATCGAAAAAATTAAATACCGATATCCAAAATCGAAATCGAAATCAGAAAAAATAGATACCGATATCCGAAACCGAAATCGAAATCGAAAAAAGTGAATACCGTTATTCAAAACCGAAATCGAAATCGGAAAAAATAAATACCGGTATCAGAAACCGAAATCGAAATCGAAAAAAAAAATTTCGGTTTCAAGCCCTGATTATCGGTGTCGGTAGAAGTAAAATTGTGTGGTTTTAAATGGACGGTTTTCATATTGACACCGATCCGATAAAAATATCGTTTTAGTGCGACGATATCGGAATGCATGTCGGACGGATGACCAGTATCGGACGATATTTTTATCGTTTCGATTTTAATAACCAATACAAACAAATGGTCGGTTTTCACACATGACCGATAATATCGTCGTGCTGAAATGGTGTTATCAATTTTGTTCATTATTTTGTTGTTAAATATATAAACACGTGGTTGATACAAATATGAATAATTATTCAACATTTTATTATTATTAATATTATTAAAATTATTAAAATGAGTTTTTCGTAAGATATTCCAACACTAATTGAATTAGTTGAATCTAGGCCACCCCTTTGGGACAAACAAAAACAGAGTACAGGGACAGAAATAGTTGAAAAACTTAATTTCGTCTTCTAATAATTTGTTAATAGTTGTATAAAATGCACCTTCCACATATCGAACTTCTAACATAGGATGAACCCAGTACCTCCTTGTTGAGCGTTGTATATTCAATTTATGTTTTTTTCGGAGACGCAACAGTGCAAGTAGTGCTAACCTTTTTTTATTGTTATTCATTTAGGATACTCATTCAAGTTAGGTACTTGAGTTATAGGATCTAGTATTTTACAAAACAGTGTACACATTCGAACTGAGTACGAAAATCAATGATCGCCGATCGGGTGTAATCGTTCCACACCGACGACGAAAATATCGGTCGTAATGTACAAGCAATATCCGATATCATCTAATATACCACCATAGATATTAAACACAGTTATTAAATTAGTTTAATATCAATGAATACCACCGACGACAATATCAGTCGATAATATCGTTTGGTGTTAAAGCGCCCTAAAGGCTCTGTCAGACAGAGCGCGTTAATCATGTCGCGTTACCTCTGGCGTTACGTCACACAGAAACCAAAGCGTCGCGTAGGTTGAAAGGTTGATAGTAGTTGGTATTATAGCACTGTTGTTAGTACGTTTGCAATATATAGACGGTATAGTTTATATTAAAAATATGTTCAGTAGTTCAGATGTAGAAGAACTTTTAATTTTATATTCAATAGCTGAAAGTCAATAAAAAAGGAAGCGAATTTGGGTTCATGAAATAAATAAAAAAAGAGAAAATTATGGCGAATACCACCGTTTATGTCGTGAACTAAAGTCACATGAAGACCGTTTTTATTTATACTTTTGGATGTCCCAAGATAGTTTTGAAGAATTGTACGAACTTATTTTACCAACTTTTTGTCAATAATAACGCCGTAACGCATGTGATTTTGTAATTTTGTACAACGTCGCGTTCTACCGTCGCGTTCTCAGGGGCGTATTCAGCTCTTCTTTCAGGGGGGGGGAAAATTTGAACTCAAATCATAGGTTCTTTTCGTCAGTGTACAGATTATAAATAAATTGGCGGATCAAAATTCTTCGATCGTTTCGCTTGCTTAAACTTCTAATTTTTACCCACTTTAATAACCCATAACATTAATTATTGTAAACACATTCAACAATGTCCAGGGGGGGGCAATCGCCCCTATCACCCCCCCCCCCCCTTGTATACGCCCCTGCGCGTTCTACCGCCGCATTAATCACGCTGATGAGCTATGTTTGACGGTCGATATGATTAAATTTTGTAATTGAATACAACGCGGCGGTCTATAACGCGACGTTAATAACGCTTTCACGCGCGTGAATAACGCGCTCTGTTTGACAGAGCCGTCATAATAAATCCCATGTAATCTATGCCTATAATTGTTGATTTATAAAATGGTTAATATTGTAAATTTGAAAATCGAATATCATTTCTCTGAACCATATTTAATAATGCCAAATGGAAACCACAACCCACCTGTTTTTATACGGACCCGGTCATTTCGCCGCCGAACTATTCGCCGCAATCATTTCGCCGTTCATTTCGCCGACGGACTATTCGCCGCCGGACCATTTATCGCGATCGTTTCTCCGTTATCCTATTTTTTTTCTCGTATAACGTCAATAAAATAATTTTGGTTGGCCAAACAATTTTGAAATTTTGATGCAATGTTCTTCATACATGGTTGTTACTCGTGTAAAAAAAATCTCAAAAATCGGCAGTCACAATTTTTAAAAATAAGTGTTTGAATTTTAAATGTTAATAAAAATCACGAAATCTGCCCATTTTTGGTGGTTAAAAGTTGATAAATATCAATTGTATGCTTAAGACTTGAAAATATAATATAATGTACTACAGAAAATGCTCTTTTCAGCGAACCAAAAAAGTTAACCGGAGCAAGGGAACAAATGTTATAGCGTTAGAAAGTTATATTTTGAAGAAATCTAGTGTTACCACTATAAAATCCAAAAGCGTTAAAAATGTACACCACTTCTAGAGAAAATCCATATAAATATTTAGTGAATATTTCAAGTTACTTACGATTATTACTTTTTGAATTACATATAAAATTAAAAATCGATGTCAGCATTCAGTAAATATTGCCGTTTTTTACAATTTTTCATTACTTTTTCACAATTATTGGGAAAACTATTAAGTAATTCAAAAAGTTACTTCTCTAATCTCTAATGAACCAACTAGACTACATTTGCTATCGAAAACCATCCCTAATGTTGATGATGAAATATTTTTTACTAGAACATTTGACATACACAAAAACTAAAACACATCACGGTAAAATTAATATATTACTCGTTTCACTCGATAGATCACTTAGATATCAAAAAATTCTTTAGTAAGTAACCTGAACTGCAAACACACTACTTGGAATTTCAAATTCACAAATGCAAATGGACGTAAACTTTATAAATACCTCGCAAACAATTCTGCGATCTTGTCTGCTCCAGACACACCCACATATTATCCATATGATCAAAGTAGAAATCCTGATATTTTAGATATAACTTTACTATAATCAATCAGTTTTTCCATTCACCAAGAACCATTTTTCGAACTTAACTCCGACCATTTACCTGTAAAAATTACAATAGATGAGTCCTTATTGTTCTCAACTCCCACCCGCAAACTCAACAACGATAAAGCAGATTGACAAAAATTCAGCAGCACATCACAAAAAATTAATCTATCCCTATAAATATATTAAATATTACCAGCGCAGAAACTGCAGTAAAAAATTTACATGAAATCATCTGTCAAGCGGCTGAAGAATATTCAGCAAAAAAAATTACGGTAACAAATTATAGTCCTAATCAACTTCCCCCCAAAATTTTAAAATTAATCAAATTAAAACACAAACCAAGAGACTCTACCTAACGAAAGAAATTAAAAATCAACTAGAGGAACACAGGATCAACAGTTATCAAAAATACTTATCTACTATACATCCAGCATACTCAAATCTATGGACCGTGACCAAAAGGTTAATTAAACCAATCTCAAATGAAATACCCTCCCCCCCCTTGAAAGCGGGTGGCATTTACCTTATTACTGACTCCGAAAAATGTGAACTGTTTGCCTACACTCTTGAAAATATTTTCACATTAAACAACTCACTAAAAAACTACAGACAATCTAGTCCGGCAAAAACTAAGTGAGCCCAATATTTGCCCATAAAATATCTTACCATACTCGTGTCTAAACGAAATGTTAGATATAATAAAAAAATTACCAAAAAGAAAACCACCCAGTCACAATTTAATTACTAATGCTGTTAGATACAGCTTTATAATAACTACATTATTGTGGAACTATTACGACAAATTACAATTTTAAACCAATTAAAATGGTTCTACCGCTCAAATATTTAGGAATAACAATAAATTTTAATTTAAAATGGTTAGAATATCTGCAAAATATTAAAAATAAAATAAGGAGCTTAACTGTTTTATCCTATAAAATTCGATTTCTTAATAAATCAACTATAAGCCAAATATGGGCGATTGTAAACTCCACCCGAGATTTTTACAGGTAAAAATGATTTAGGTGTAAACTCGGCTCAAATAAAAATATTCTTATGATATTAAAGAACCATTATTACCCAGAAGACACCTCGAGGCCAAATAGTTGCACATTAGCCGAAAAATGTTGACACCGATTTGCATTCGATACGACAATTTGGCGGGCTACATGAAGTTGAGCCCCCCAGTAATGAAATTTGAATTGTGTTGAGTGTGTTACGTTGCAAATTATGAGACTTTTGTTACAAATAGTTGTAAATCAGTTGCTAATTTTTAGCGTACGTTTCGTATTAGTAGTAAAACTTGGGGGGGGGAGCAAATTTCACATATTCGTCAACGTACGAGTTACTTTATGTTCTAAAACTAACAGTGGTTGCCCACGTTGGGGTTCAACTTTGTGTGCCATCGTCACGGTTGTATAAACACTATTGAAACGTTGTTTCAAAAGTGCAATACGAAAATAAAAATATTTATCTCAATGTTTAAATATAGGTATTTTAACATTGGTTAAATATAAAACAAATTGTTTGCGATAAAATACAGGTACATTACCAATTTATAAATTAAATGATGTCGTGAATATTATGTATTTTATTAGTCAAAATTATCGGGCCGAATTTACAACAAAAATGGTAACTGCGAGCTCAGTTTACATTTTCTCGACAAATATGCATAGCATTATGTACTTCAATACTACTATACGGTATACGGTATACTTCTATACGGTATAATAAGTTGGGGAGGCTCTAATAGAACAGACATATAATACATTACATATACATACATACATTACATATAACCCAAAAAATGATAATAAAAATAGCGTACCTACTCATTACCGTTAATATATCCATCAAGGAATTATTCAACCATACAAATATATTATCTATCTATAAATTATACATAAGACAAATTTTAATAAAATGCATACAAAACCACACACTAAATTCTACGGGAATAATGGACAGAAGAATAGATAAATACATTAAACCATCATATACGTTTTTAACAAATTCAAGGAATTCCCCCAACTACTTGAGGAAAATTAATTCAACAATTTAAATACCTAACGATAAAGAGTCTATAAAAAGCTTATGTGAAAATCAATTTAATAATACCAATTATATAGTTAACGAAAATCAAATAAAAAAGGCTATAGGTAAATAAAATAGTTAATGATCTAAATGAGAATATGTGTATTAATGAAATTTTAAAAAGTCAATATAACTAATTATAAGATCTTATCTGAATGTGTATATGTTAAATGTGTTACTAAAACATGTTCCATCGTATCTTTAATTTTATAACATCCTATTTAATAATCTTCCTACAATAAGAATTATAATTTATAAGAACTTCGCATACCAGATACGAGCTCATCTCAGTTGGTATACGTATCAGCTATTGTTAATGTATTCTTAATGTAATAATTTACTTATTGTTATCATGTAATTTTAATTCATTTATTGGCTGAAATAAATAAATAAAATAAAATAATCTTGTAAATTCAAAAAGTAATAATCGTAAGGAACTTGAAATGCTCACTAAATATTTATATGGACTTTTTCTAGAAGTGGTGTAAATGTTTAACGCTTTTGGATTTTATAGTGGTAACACTAGATTTCTTTAAAGTATAACTTTCTAACGCTATTTTTATTTCTAACATTTTTTCCCTTGCTCCGGTCAACTTTTTTGGTTCGCTGGAAAGAGCAACTTCTCTAGTACATTATATTATATTTTCATGTCTTATTCATACAATTGATATTTATCAACTTTTAACCTCCAAAAATGGGCAGATTTCGTGATTTTTATCAACATTTAAAATTCAAACGCTTATTTTTAAAAATTGTGACTTCCGATTTTTGAGATTTTTTTCACACGAGTAAAAACCATGTATGAAAATTTCAAAATTGTTTGGCCAACCAAAATTATTTTATTGACGTTATACGAGAAAAAAATAGGATAACGGAGAAACGATCGTGATAAATAGTCCGGCGGCGAATAGTCCGTCGGCGAAATGAACGGCGGCGAAACGGTCGCGGCGAAATGAACGGCGGCGAAACGGTCGCAGCGAAATGAACGGCGGCGAAACGGTCGCGGCGAATTGAACGGCGGCGAAACGGTCGCGGCGAAATGATTGCGGCGAATAGTTCGGCGGCGAAACGTACTAGACCCGTTTTTATATACTATATCGTCGTAATCTATTGGGAAATACCCATATATATTTTGAAAATTAGAATAGAATTTATAAATAGTTTATCCTTTTAAAATCCAAATCGTTGCAACATTTGCACCATAGACATATAAATAACTGTATGCTGTACTAAATGTCAAATTACTTATAAAATTACGAACGTAGGTGTAGTCTTCAATGATGATAAATATACTCTAAACAGAATTAGTCTGTATAACCAAGAAAAAATAATTATGTATTATATATGTTATCTAGATAATATTTTAATACAGAAAATATGTGTATTTTTAATATTCATAATAAATTGACAATTGAATATTAATTAACAACAGAAGAAATAATTTGAACAAAGTTTAAAGTGCTCTTAAAGCATTGTATTTCGTAGTTTAAGTTTTCACGTCATGTCCTCCTCCTGCCAAGTCAGTATTTAGTAAAATCACAGAATAAGATAATATTTCCAGCTGAGACTTTTTGTGGAGGTGGCTACCCTAATTATTTAATATCTAAATGACATGAGTTTAACGGTAAACATTTATTCATTCTCAAGTAGATTTCAAACAAAGCGCTAGTGTTCGAATTTTTAAAATTCGGAGTTTAAATTCCGAAAATAAAACAACTCGGTTAACATGCATGCGTATACAAGACCTCGGAATTGGAAGAATTCGACTACGGGCGTTTAAACGCGCAGTATGAAACCAGCTTTATAGATGATCGTTCATAATTTAACAATAATTTTGTAGGGTAATTTAATTGACTGATTTTGGACAGACAAGAAGTATAGTAAATTTGTATATGCGAAAAATTTATATATATTTATAGAACATATTAAATTTATTCTATGTTGGAATTTAGTCGTTAGGTTAAACTATAGTATTCAGTACAATCCATGTTAAAAAATAAATAAATTTATTGCTTTTTAATCAAATTTAAAGGGTTCTTAATTAAAAAAATAATTATATCCAAAACCATAGTATGAATAAGTGGATATTAAAATGTTTTCATAATGGAGATGGCAAAAATGAAGAAATTTTCAACTTAAATTATGGATTGGTATATTTTTTAATTTAATTTATCACAATTATGAATGAATAATACAATAGTGATACGGTTCATTGTTTTAATAATTTTAATTTTTCAACTTTCAGAACAATATTGGAAGAGCATGGAATAATACAATTGTTTTGAATAATGAAACTGTATCAAGGAGTCATTGTCAATTAAGAATTGGAAATAATGGCCTAGCAGTAATTAAGGATTTAGGAGTTAGTATATAATCTGATTTAATATTATTTAGTGATAAAAAGGTGAGATAATCGTAGCATTTCATTTTGCATTGTGATATCGCTATTTACCAAAATTCGAATTAAATATAGTCTGTTCATTTTAAGAAGCGATTCAGGCGACGACCAATTTTTGTCGGCGGCGGACAGGTCACGCCCAACCGATCCCCACCTCACTATTTTTACCACCGGTGAGAGCGTACGTTATGTGCTCCGCGTTAGGTGAATGTGTGTGCGTGCGTCAAAGTCGACGTGCGAACAAAATACGTGATAATTGATAAAGCACCGCACTGGAGTCGATGCCATACATTTTAAATTATGTGTACAAGTATGCAATAAATACTAGACTAATGCGTCGCTTCCGTCGCCGGTGATTATTAAGACAAACGTGATCTACGAGGCCACACCCATGCGCAGAAGTTGGCCGCCTGAATCGCTTCTTAACCCTTTCAGTCCCCATGTACATTACAATGTACATACATTTTTATACTGAATAATTAAATAAAGATATGAGCTACGTGCGTTATTATAGTGTCTATGAATTTGTTATCATGTGTAGAATCGGAATAAAATATAATATTTTACATAAGTGTTACCAATCTTACGAAATTAAACTCTAAAAGGAAAAATGATAAAATGATAAAAAAATGATAATCATATCGTGATTATTTTTCGCTTTGTTTACTTCCCTCCTAAATGTTTGTGATAATTCAAAATGTTGTGCATTTTTTTATCAATTATAGACATATCAATTTATGTTTTGCCACCAATTTTGTTGTCCTACGTACATTATCAAGGAGTTTATATAAGGTACTATTTATGTACATTGCAATGTGCATTGGGATTCGTTGGTTCAAAATAACCGCGCGACGTCACGCGCCGCCACGATCTGATAGGCGGCCAAAACGTTATTCTCATTCTACTATTAGTCGTTTGACGTTCGATTTTACGTGCATTGTTTTTTTTTTTGTGTTGCACTGTTACGTGTGTTATTTTATTTTTGTTATTTTAATTTTATTTTTATTAGGTTTATCGTAATAATTTTAACATAATTTTTTTTAAAAATGAGTAAGCTTACTCATACAGATATTATAGATTTACTAGATGGAGATATCTCTGAATTCAGTGATTTTGAAAGTGATGCTGCAGATAGTGCTGGAGAGATTGACGAACTATTAGATAATTTTGACGAAAATGAAAACTATGAATTGCCTGAGTACAATGATTTAGAGAATGTAAATGACTTCCCGGAAATTGATGTCCCTGGTTGGTTTACCGTCGAAAAAAAATGTATGAAATGGACACAAAAACCTTTTACACCCCCTAAAATAAATTTAGATGAAATAGAACAATCTGAGTGCCCCGATGAAATACAATCTCCTATTTATTATTTTTCCAAATATTTTGATGTGCCTGATTTTGAAAATATGTTATTTTTTACAAATTTATACGCTATTCAAAAAAATACGAATAAATTTAAACCTACCAATACCCAAGAAATTAAAGAATTCATAGCTATACATTTAATAATGGGTGTTTTGAAGTTCCCACGTATTCATATGTATTGGGAGAATAATACGCGAATACTTTTAATTGCAAATACAACGAATAGAAATCGATTTTTTTGTATTAGATCACATTTTCATGTAATGAATAATATGGATATACCAGCTAATAACCGCGACAAATTTATTAAAGTTCGTCCACTCTATAACTGTATTGAAAAAGCATGTCTAGAATTGCCTATTGAAAAATATTTATCGGTGGACGAACAAATTGTTCCATTTAAAGGCCATCTGTCTGTGAAACAATACATCAAAAGTAAACCGAATCCATGGGGAATAAAAATTTTTTTACTATGTGGTCAAAGTGGTATGGTGTACAATATACTCCTGTATCAAGGTATTATGCCTGAAGTAGCAGATGAGTCGCGAAAAATATTTGGATTAGGCGGAGCAGTAGTTTTGTATTTATCTGAGCACTTGAAACGTAATCGCCACTATCTTACAATGGATAATTTTTTTACATCGATAAATTTAATGTATACACTGCAAAAAAAAGAAATTTATGCAACAGGTACAATACGTGCGAATCGTTTTTGTAATCCTCCATTTTTAGCGGATAAAACAATGAAAAAATTAGAAAGAGGGACAACGTTTGAAATCAGCTCTAACGTCCCAGATATAAGTATAGGTCTTGTTAAGTGGTATGACAACAAACCCATATATTTATGCTCCAATATTATGGCATCGGGAGAAGTTGAAATTGTAATAAGATGGGATCGGAAAAAAAAAGAATATGTAAATATCGAGAGACCAGAAATAGTACGTCATTATAATAAAACAATGGGAGGCGTCGACAAGCATGACCAACTTGTAAGTTTTTATCGTTGTTTTATTAAATCTAAAAAATGGACAATGCGTATGGTCAGTCATGCATTCGATATGGCTGTAAGTAATAGTTGGTTAGAGTATGTTGAAGATACTAAAAAATTAAAAGTTCCTAAAAAAGAAATTATGGATTAACTACATTTTTGAATGAGATTGGCAGAAGAATTAATTTATATGGGCAAAACAGTAACTCCCCCTTCAAAGAAAAAAGGACGGCCATCAAATATACCATCACCTGTTGTTAAAAAAAGTTATATTCGGAAAATCAAAAAATTAAGTTAGTAGACTCGCGACCATCGACATCTATTCAACATGATTCAATAAATCATTTGCCAAATTATGACACAAGAAAAGATGCAAAAATACAGGCTACAAAGGAAGAACTCATGTCTATTGCGATAAATGTAATGTACATTTGTGTTTTTCAACAAAATCAAATTGTTTTTCTTCATTTCATATAAAATAATAATTATTTATAAATGATTGTACTCGTATGAATCGTATGTAATATTTATATAAAGAGTGTGTATATTTTACTTCGTTACATTATTTTTATTTTTATTTAAAACTTGTTTTTAATTTCAGTAATAAAAGTTATATTACAGTTAAAAATAATATTGTATAAATAATATATTAGTATAACTATGCGAGTTTAATATTTATATCGTTGTGTTATCTGTAAAAATGCAATGGAAAAACATTTATAAACATGTGTACAGTACAATATGTAGAGGAATTATAATATGACTGTAACATTCAGTATGCTCGTAATAATAGTATTACTGTATAGATATTTATTTTTAAAATATTAGATTAGATGATCAATTGATTTATTTATATACAATATACCACAAATATTTTGAAGGGAATTCAATTGTGAGATCTCAAAATAATAAAAATATAAATGTGTCATAGCGTTCGATTGAAGTAGGTTATTTTTGTACCGTTGAGTCCCAATGTACATTGCGAAATCTCCCAAAATAAGTGTGCCAAAATTTTGAAATTTACAGGATTACATATTATCACAGTAAATAAAAAGAAAACAATGAAAAAAATTTTTTTAAGAAAAAAAACAAAAAATCAGGACTGAAAGGGTTAAAATGAACAGACTATACAATTGTGTCATTATTGGATATTTAGAATGTTGACATTTTATGATTGCATTTTGAAAATAATATGACGGTAATTACATATTACCTTTCACAGGTTTACACTAGTTCAAATGTACATATCCAAGGACAAATTAAAATTAGAAATCACTAGGGTAAAGGACTTATAGCTCTAAAAATATGGATATATTTTTATTAACTGATGTATTAAGAAAAGTGTGTAAACCATTTAATTAGAAAATATGCCTACTATTTAAGCATAATTTACACGATGTTATTTTACTAATTAACAAGAGAAACATTATACTAGCACAGTATAATAGCTATTTCATATAAGTACATAATACTATAATAGTATATAGTTATCTATTTTACTAGCAGATTGTACAACCGAGGAAATACAAACTACTAGTTCAGAATAAACAGATAGTTGTTTAGTTACATGATTTATATTCACAACTAATAAAATAGCACGCTAGTTCGTCAAAAAGTTGAAATATTTCTACTTTACTTGCAAACTAGTTTGGCTATAAAATAGTTTATTAGCTTACTAGCACACTCGATTAAACAATGCTTTTTACTAGCAAATAGTGAATAAGCAGCTTACTAGCCTCCAAAGTTCTACTGAATGTCATTCATGCAAGACTGAGGTACTACGTAGATAGTCAAATACCGCCGGAACAAGCTGGATTTGTCAAAGGTAGAGGAACGCGCGAACAAATCTTGAATATACGCCAGCTCATAGAGAAGAGTAGAGAATTCAATCAACCGTTGGTATTGTGCTTCATTGACTATAACAAAGCTTTTGACTGTGTACAATGGAGGAAACTATGGACTGTTATGCAAGAAATGGGAGTCCCTGAACATATAATCCACTTAATCAAGAATCTATACGCTGGATCGAAGGCAGTAATCAGAGCACAAGATGCAGTATCAGATCAATTCCAACCTACCAAGGGTGTTCGACAAGGGTGCATTCTATCACCTATCCTCTTTAATATCTATAGTGAAGCAGTATTGAGAGAGGCACTACAAGAATGGAATGGTGGAGTGGGTATCGGAGGTAAAAAGATCAACAATTTACGGTTCGCGGATGACACCACGTTAAGTACCAAGTCCGAACCGGAGATGAGCCAAATAATAAAGCGTGTTGAAGAAGCAAGCAACAAGTATGGACTGACAATCAACAGAAACAAGATAAAGGTTATGGTTATAGATCGAGCAGGAGTATTACCACACACCAATGTACTGAACGGCTACCAAAAAGTGAATGAGTTTATATATTTAGGTTCAATTGTACGAGCAGATGGCGGATCATCCAGAGAGATAAGGCGTCGCGTTACACTTGGGAGAGAAGCAGTGAGCAGGCTAACACCAATTTGGAAAGATAATCATATCTCCAGGAACAGCAAATCGCGATTACTTAAGGCACTTACCTTCTCAGTGATGCTCTATGGATCCGAAACATGGACACTTAAAGTAGAAGATGTAAAACGCATAAACGCCTTTGAGATGTGGGCCTACAGGAGGATGTTGAGAATTTCTTGGATGGAGAGGAGAACCAACTCCTCAATTTTGGCCGTGCTAAATGTGGAAACAAGACTGGCAGTGGTGCGCAAACAGAGAATTCTAAGGTTTTTTGCCACATCATAAAAAGGGATGGATCGAGCCTGGAGAAGCTGATAATCGAAGGAAAAATAGAAGGGAAAAGAAGCCGTGGAAGAACACCCTTGCGTTGGAAAAACCAGATCAAAACCATCACTGGCTATCCCCTAGAAGAGGCCATTCGATCGGCAGGAAACCGTGAACTATGGAAAGAGATTGTTGCCAACGTCAACTGATGGGTCACCAAACTTCCGCTTTTGGAAGATGGAATTTTGATGATGAGTTGCTATAATCTTTACCAAAAGAGAACGGTCACTTTTGCGCATACAACTGACGGCTGCGACAGTGCCAAACCAAATTTCCCCTTATCTTGCTAACCGACGTTTCACGAAGACGTTGACAATCTTTTACGATTAACGAAACGCTAAGAGGCCTAGGCTGCTAAGGTAAATACTAATTAGTAATGCATGAACGCATGCACCTTGAATCAGGTTTGAATCAGGTCGTTGGTGGAAAATGTGCAGCGACTGACAAAAAAACCGGTCGGTCGAAATGATCGTTTTCTTTTGGAACAGAGTATAGTAAAGTAGCATCGTGTAAACCAAGCTTTATACATTTTAGTCGACGACCCTCGAAACATATTATAGGAATAACCTGCGTCTGCGAATAGTCAACAACCATATGATCAAAGCTTTTTTTTTTTCTTTATTTTAAAACAATCTGTACAAATAGCACATTTAGTAATTTAGATAATATAAAACGTAACATAATATGAAAAAAACAGCTTTTAAGGAACTCACCCATTGGTGACACCTACGAACTTTTAGTTGAATTTGCGATCAATTTAGTAGATCGCGATTCCAATTACGTTTAAGCCTGCGTGGGGGGTTGCCTGGGATATACAATGAAGCCATGTCTCTAATGAGAGGATTAGTATTGGAGTTGAGTTTGGAGTGGAAACGGTGGAAGTGAATTTTGGCGTAGTCTGTGACATTTATTACTTTGAGGTCATTGTGAAGAGAAAGGTTTGACATGTACCATGGAGCACCAGTTATAGTGCGTAGGGCAATATTTTGGAAAGATTGAATGGGGCGAATGTTTGAGGGTTTGGCCATCCCCATATTTGAATACCATATGACCAGATAGGTCTGATCATTGTATTGTATAATATCATTTTGGTTTTTAGATTAAGTTTAGATTTGAGGAGAGGTCGGAAGAGATGGAGTCTACTGTTGGCAAGTTTCCTTTTGTTTTGTAAATGGAGTTTCCAAGTTAAGCGTTTGTCTAAAATTATTCCTAAATACTTTGTCTCGTTCAAGATAGGTATGCTTTTATTTTTGAATTTAATGGTAGGGCAGATGCCGGGGCGTAGAGCAAAAGTGACTTAGGAGGATTTGTTTTCATTAATACTTCTTCTTGTCGTGTCCGATAAAAAAAAATGCCAATAACAATTATATAAAATAATTACATCAAATAAAATACTAATAATAATAATAATAATAATAATAGGAAAAATACAAAGATAATAAGGAAATATACAATAAATTAATTTGGTACGTCTAATAAATCACATTTTTTGGTAACGTTCTATATGTTGTGTTGCGACCAGTAAGCGGCCACCTCTATTGCATTTGTGTTTGTCAGAATCAGATCTTCCCTGGTGCATTGTACTGGAATCATGGTACATGACAAAAGGTGTTCATCAGTCTGTCGTTCTCCACAGTCGCATGAGTCATCTTCTCCATTAAATTTCCATTTTACCATGTTAACTTTCGTCCTCGCCACCCCGGCTTTCAACCTATTAAGAGTTTTCCATAATGGCCATGAAAGGTGTCCACCCATTGGGAGTTGTTGTGTAATCTGAGTTAGTTCTTCCGGTTGTAGCTCATCTTGCCACCTTTGTAATCTAGCTTTTTGGGGGGTTCGTGCAGTTCTTTTGCCGTTTGCATAAAACTTTTTCGGGATTTAAGTCTTGTGTTCGCGATTTCATATCCGAACATAGGGTGTCTTTCGTCCTTTATCTGTTTGGTTTTTTCTATATCGGTGGTTACTCGTCTTCTAATTTCAGGTGGAGCTATGCCTGCTAGGAGGTATAGCTTGTGTGTAGGCGTTGGTCTAAGACATCCCGTTATGATTCTACAGGTATCGTTCAGAGCTACAGATACATTTTTGGCGTGTTTGGATTGGCTCCACACTGGACACGCATATTCTCCAGTTGAGAAGCATAAGGCTATTCCTGTTGTTCGCATGGTGTGAGGTCGTGCCCCCCATTGGCTTCCAGCAAGTTTTCTAAGTAGGTTGTTCCTTGCTTGCACTTTCATTTTAGTTTTCGAACATTGCTCCTTAAATGTCAGTGTCCTGTCTAGGGTGACACCAAGATACACGGGGTAATCTGTGTTGTGCAGGGTTTTTCCCAGCCATTCTATATTAAGGTGTTTCTTGGCATCACGGTTTCGTAGGTGGAAGCAACATATCTGTGTTTTATTTGGGTTTGGTTTTAATTGGTTATTGTCATAGTAGTTGGTCATCACTTTAAGCGCGTTTGTTAATTTCTTTTCTACATCATCGAAGGTTGTATCTTGAGCTATGATTACTAGATCGTCTGCATATAAAAAGTGTTTCGTGTCTCTCGGGGTTGGTTGGTCGTTTGTGTATAGGTTAAAAAGCATTGGTTCATTAATACTAACCATCCAGTTATCGGCCCAGTTTTCTATAAGATTTAAATGTTCTTGCAAGTGTTGTGCAGCTATAGTTATGTCATTATTACTTGATAGGATAGCAGTATCGTCGGCAAATGAAGCAAGTAGAGTATTGGCAGTTTTAGGGATGTCCATGGTAAAGATATTGTATAAGTCGGGTGAAAGGTCGCTACCTTGAGGGACACCTGCTTCGATGTCAATCAGTGGAGAGAAAGCAAGCACCGTGTCTAACTTTGAATTTTCTGTGTTCTAAATATGATTTAAGAATAAGGTATAGTGGTGCTGGCATGAATTGTTTAAGTTTGAACAGCAGCCCATTATGCCATACTTTATCAAACGCCTGTGCGACATCGAGGAAAAGACCTGTACAATATTTTTTATTTTCGAGCGCAGAGGCTATCATGTCAGTTAGACGGTGGACTTGATGCAAAGTCGAATGTTTGGATCGAAAACCAAATTGAGAATTAGGTATAATACTATGCTCGGATAAGATGGGTCTGATTCTCTTGAGGAGACATTTTTCAAAGAGTTTTCCAAGGGTGGGCAGCAAGCTAATAGGTCTATATGAGGTAGCCAGGTTTTTTGGGTTTACCGATTTTCGGAATGAGAATTACAACAGCAATTTTCCAGATGGCAGGGAAGTATGACAATCGCAGTATGGAATTATAAATAAATGTTATTAATAATATCCCTTTCTTTGAGAGATTTTTTAAAACTTTGTTGGTGATGAGATCATAACCTGGAGCTTTACCGATTGGAAGTCTTTTAATGATACTTTCAATTTCACCTGGAGATATTGGTTTGGTAGGAAGGGACATGGGTAGAGGAGACGAGAGAAAGTTGTTGACTTTATCTGTATGACTAGGATCAGGTCTAGAATATAGGTGGTTTTTAAATGTGGATTCTAAGTGCTCGCTAAACAAGATAGATTTTTCCGTGTCGGTTACTGCTAAAGTATTATTTTCTTTTAGGAGAGGTGGAGATAGCTCTTTGATCTTGGTTAATTTTTTTGGGGCCTTCCATAGAGAGTTGTCAGAGGTCTTTAACGATTGGAGATAAGTGGCGTAGTTTTCGTATTTATATTTAGAGAGAAGTTTTTTCAGTTTATTGGAAATTTGATTATAACTAATTTCATCGCTGGGAAAGCGGGTGCGTTGCCAAACGGACCTAGCATATCTTTTTTCGTTAATAAGGCGACGTAAATGTAAAGGAAGAATATTGTTTGGAATATTTCGGTGCTGATGGGATGGGATTGCAGAGTTTATAGCTGCATCAGTTATAGATTTAACGAGATTTTGGGCAGCTATTTCAATTTTGTTGGTAGATTTAAGGGAGATTTTGAGATCGATATTGTTGTCCAAATTGGTTTTGAACAATTCCCAGACGATCGGCCCTTGGGTGAGAGAAGGTCTAGTAGATATTGAAGGGGTTCCACCTACTGTAAGAATAACGGGAGAATGGTCACTGGCAATGTCACAAATATTTTTAATATTTTTACTCAATGAATTTGAGGTGTTTGTGACAAAAAAATCGAGTATATCCGGATTTCTATTTAAGTGGGTGGGCCAGTATGTAGGACCTGATGGTGAGACAAAAGAGTAGTGATAATTTGAAATTACTGAGTGAAGAATTTTACCTCTGTGGTTGTTGGAAAAGCAGCCCCATATAGGATGTTTGGCATTAAAATCGCCTCCCGCAATAAATGAATTTCCTAGATAGTTAAAAAAATTGACCAAGTCTTCTTGGCGGATGGAATTACAAGGGGGGCTATAAACTGAGGATATTGTAATAGGTGTATTGTTGATTTTAATAGAAATATTTTTTGCTTGAATGGAAGGTTTTTGGTGAGGAACTAGAACATTGTGTTGGATTGAATCGGATACAAGTATACAGGATCGAGCGTGAGCTGTACCATCTGGATGATCGGATCTGTACAATGAATAATTTTGAATTTTGAAGCTGGATTTAGAAGTGAAATGGGTTTCGGTTAGTAAGGCAATGTCAATTTTGTGGTCGTATAAAACGGTTTAGAGTTCATTTTTGTGTTGGTGGAGGCCGTTAGCGTTCCAGAGGAATAATCTGCGAGGAAAGTTGATGTTTAATTTATTGCTAGTCATTTTTGAGTAGTATTTTGTTTATAACAGTAGTGAGGAGAGAAATTAAGGGGTTGATTAAAGATTTTAAATCATATATGAATGATGCGAGTTGCTGGGAAAGGGCATCAGGAGTAGTATTATTGACATGAGCATCATTGACCTTAGAATGGTTGATGGGGGTGGTTTGGCTAGTAATCGTAGCATAAGTGGGATTAAGGGTTGGGTTGAGGGGAATTTGATTAGGAGTGATACCAATGGGTGCTTGGACATTAGTGTTATTATTTGATACATTTGAATTTGGATTAGAAAAGGTTTTGGTGGTGTTTTTTGAATTAGTCATTTTACGCTGTTGGAGATCCTTGAAGATTGGGCAGCTGCGGTAATTGGCAGGATGGGGTCCACCACACAAGGTACATTTAGGGGGGTCTTCTTTGAGTTTATGACACACAGAGGTTGAATGTTGGCCATTGCACTTGACACATCGGGGTTGATGGTTACAGTAGCTCCTAGTATGACCGAAATGTTGACAGCGGTGGCATTGGATTGCCTGTTTATTAGGTCTAGATTTTTCAAATTTGATGATCAAAGCTTAAAATTATTTTTAGTTCAACATTAATGTGATCGAATATTAGAGTAAATAAAAACAGAAGGAAAAGTGTTGATAAAATGATAATTTATTTAAAATATGCACCTTTAAAGAAGCAATATGCCCTAAAAACAAAAAATACCTACTCAAAATATGTATTTATATGTATTTATATGCAAAATAAAATTTTAAGACTAGTTTTATGGAAGTATGAAACTTGTTTCGTATTCTGCTATTTTTTTGATTGTGCAAAAAAAAAATATGCAAATGCTTCAAGTCCTCTACTCTAGTAATCACTAATTACTTGAAACATTATTCAAATTTTTTCGAACCCAAAATGAACCAAATCCGAATAATCTTCAGTTAAACTCAAACTCCTATTCAAAAATAATAGAATTAAATAAAAGTCTAAGTAGAAATTATTAATAAATATATTAAAAAATTCACTATTTATATGTTTATGTATAATATGAACAAGTTTTTAATAGTTTTATCAACAGCTGTAGGAGCGAAATATTACTACTTATGGTTCACTGATAAGTAAAAATAGGTTTTAGATAATAAAAATAACAATATAAAATAATTTTCAATAATATTAACATGTAATCACTAATTAATAATTTTACTCCAATAATTTAATACACTATATTATTAAATAAGTTAAAATTTAAAATTTAATTTCTGAATTATAAAATAAAATACTTGAACTATAAGTTGCTACGATCAGTTGGTTCGAAAGATAATTTCAAGTTCGACTATATAAATCTATATTCCACATTTTTTTTTCCGTGACGTGATAACATATGACGGCACGTGAGCTCGCGTGACGTGACAATAGTCTGTTCCCACCGCGTTGACACAGTTCACTCTTAATAATAATTTTGGACGAATCATCCACAGTGAAAACTAAAAATTAAAAGAAACTTGTATACATGATTCAGGGGATTGGAAGCGGCGTTTTCCCTTTTTGTCTAATATACGTGCAACATAGGATTATAGATTTATTTTATTTTCAACCTACCGATTGATATAATGAAGCGATAATAATTCTGAAAACAAATTTGAATTTGACGTCAAATCTATTTAAGATTGATTTTTCCACTTGCTTATTTTTTTTATTCTTTTTTAATATATAGGTCATAGGATTTTGGTGGGAATAATATCAAAAATATGGGAAAGTCGATCTCAAGTAGACCTGACAAGTTCAAATCTGTATTCAGAATTTTTATCGCTTCATTATATCAATCGCTGCGTTGGAAATAATACTCGTCCATAATTTTATGTAGCATGTGTGTTAAGGTGCATTTACACGGTTCACTCTTGGTGATATAGGCAATATAGCATTGAAGCTATGATAAACACCTAGATGAGTTTGTAAAACTTAAATTTTAGGGGTCTACGAAAGTTGAAACAATTGGCACGTGGTTTATAGGGAAAGAAGTTTGGGAACCTCTGTTTTAGATGAATTATCCACAGTGAAACATTAAGAATTAAAATAAACTGTTTACATGCTTCACTATAGATGATTACACCTTTCATTGTATAATGAGTTATTATCATTACCTATTATTGTATTACTATCAATTTTTTTATTTGAATACTATGACATTAGTCTATTATTGTTAATAGACAGTATTACGCACTTCAACTAAAATGGAGTCTGAAATTGTATGAGCAGGAATTGTATTTATAAGTGATTACCTCATAAAGGAATGTAGAAAATTTATCGAAAAAAAGAAAAACAAAAGGAAGAGATGTTTTTGGGTAAAACCTTTGGTTAGTTGCCTTAACAGTATGGGAATATAATCGACATTATTGACAGAATGGGCTGCAGCAAATGCATTTTTTTTCAAAAATCAATTACGAATTTATAAAACACTTTTTAAAATCTTATCAAAAATAAAGACATGTATTTAAACATTCACTAATATTGAAGATGAAAGTAGTGTTTATACTAAACACTTTAAATTATTCATTGTTAGTGATTCATTCACTCGGAGTGAAGGAAAGTTGGATACGAACCAACTTTGTTCATCGTTCAATGAGGATGATGATTTTTGATGATTCAATGTTTACATTGTTCATTATTTATTCCCTTTGGGTGATTCATCCAAAATGATCATCAAGAGTGAACCGTGCAAACGCGCCTTTTGGTTAAACTCACATGGACCACTTTAGAACCACACTACGACCGCAAAACGGTGGTCGCTTGTATTTGTTTTATTAAAAACATATAAAATTATATTAAAAATGCAATTGAACTCAGACGGATCACTTTCTGCCGCCAGTTTTGACTTCAATCGCATCGTGTCGACTATATCATCCACGAAATTGTAGTCGTCAGTTGTTGAGCGTAAGGCGGGACCAGAGAACACCAGAGCGATACGATATATGCGATATGTGATATGCGATTTACGATAATAATTGTATTGCGACTTCCACTCACACTTATAATACGCAACTCTTACGATATTATGATATAGATAGTAAAAATAAAACTATGGAAAAAGTTTTTCGTGCATTCTAGTGTTAATTTAGTATTGGTTCACGATGGAGTCTAGCGATGATGATGTAGTTATTGCAATGTTATACATGAAACGTCGACAAAAAAGAAAAAAAAGAAGACAATTTTGGGTTCATCCATACAATTTAATAAATATAAATCATAGTTGTGCTATAATTGCCAGAGAACTTTCACTGGATGCAGAAAAATTATGGAAATATATATAAAAATGTATTATTATTAATTATTATTTATTTGTGAACTATTTGTATGTATAATAATGTATAACTATTTATATGTATAATATGTATATATTTTTATTTTAATCACTTATTTATTTATGACGACATAATATGTGAATTATTGATAAAAATATAGTAGGTACACTCATTGAATTCTTCAATGTATAGTAGAATATATACCTAATAAATATGCATTTTACTATTATGTGACAATAATACTCTCGTACGTCAGATTGACGATAGTGTACTTTAAAAATTATTACTGATTCAAATGTATTTAAGAATTTTTAAATTTATAGTGAAAGAATCACACAAAATTATTTTATTCAACTAAAAAACAATTTTGTAGTTGAATAGAAATGTTATTGAATGAAAAATGTATCATGGTTTTAAATGAAAAAAAAGTTATTCTTACCAGAGTCGTGTACAGAATTTGTCACATCTTTCCATGCTTTTTCTGTGACATCTCGTCTGCTATAATCTTTTTAAGTATAGTCCCATATACACCGGTACTTTTCAATAACATAAACAAAATTTATATTATACACCGGATCGTTATTCATATTGTACGATTGACACGCTAAGTTCGTGCGACTGTAGCGATAATTTTCGAGTGCGACTTGATCAGTTTATCTCATGCAATAAATATTGCAAGATAACAGTCGCAATCGCATTGGTGTGAGCGGTAATTTAATTTTACTAATAAATACATAGAAACCATAATAGACGATAAATATCGCATATCGTATATATCGTATCGCTCTGATGTGCGTCCCGCCTAACACAGTGTTGCGACACGTCAACCACTTTCTGGCCACTTGCCACCATCACTACATTTTATCATTATTATTTAATATTTATAGAAATATTGCAAATTCATACTGTCAAACAGATAATCGAAAAAAGTCATGAGTTTGACAAAGATGTCTATCTACTGTTTGTGGACTTCAAGGCTGCATATGATTCAGAATAGAGAAAGACTATGGAAAGTAATGGATCACTTGAGGATACCAAGAAAAATCAAAAGAATGATTAGAGCATGTGTGCATGGGTTGAAATGCAAAGTAAAGTAAAGAGGGGAGGAATCAGAAGAATTTGAGGTAAGGACAGGCTTAAAACAGTGCTTTGTCACAAGCACTTTTTAATATAGCTCTAGAATCAGCTATGAGAGAAACCTTGGCTGGAACAACAGAAATCAAAATGGGAAATGGCCTGAAACTGGTAGTGGCAGAGTACGTGGACGATTAATGGCGGAAAGTGAGGAAGACCTTAAGAGAACTACTAGTAAACTAATAGAAGAGGGTAAAAAAATTGGATTAAAGATGATCGAGGGAAAAACAAAGTACATGATAGTCACGAGACACAATCATGAAGCAAGATATTTGGAAGTGAATAATTATAACTTTGAAAAGGTGGCAAACTTCAAATACTTAGGGGCAAACATTAATGAAAATTCTGACAGTCATGAAGAAATAAAACTAAGATTGGTAGCAGTAAATAAATGCTACTTTAGACTAGTACCCCTATTCAAGTCAAAGATGCTATCATCGAAAACGAAAAAAACACTGTACAAAGTGCTGATAATACCGGTTGCACTATACGCCTGTGGCGCATGGACAACAATAAAGACTGATGAAAATAGAATGGCTACATTTGTATGAAAGGTCCTTAGAAGGACATTAGGACCAAAAAGAAACGATCTAGGAGACTTTGAATTAAGAACAAACCGAGAAGTAGAAGAACTATATGGCGAAACAAATATAATTGGAGTCTTTAAGAGTAGTAGGCTGGTATGGGCTGGACATGTGTGGAGGTCCGAAGCCCCTATAGGATTAGTCTGCTGGATTCAAGCTGGAAACCAGACACAAGAAGGCCGAGAGAATGATTCAAACTGCGGTGAAAAGACAGGATTGAAAAAGGTGAATCAAGGTTGAGAGTAAACGACGGAGAAGAATTAACGCAAGATAGAGATGGATGGAGACAAGTGGTTGTTGTGGCAATGGACCTAAATAGCCCGTAAAAGCTATAAAAGAAAAAGGAAAAGAAATATCATTGCTATTTATATAATCTATACATATATTATCATTATTATTTTATGACTAGTGTAATGCCTTTTTCATAGTTGTGCTCTTCGTTGTATAATGTCCGATAATTCACATAATAATTAATCAAATGAATATCTACTCATTCTTAAATAGTTACAAAAATTTTCATCGTACATTCTTAATGAATTATATAACAAATTAAATTGGCTTTAATTTTTATTTTCAGTAATAGGATGGACCCAAAACTCTCTTTTTGCGATGCAGCATTCTTCGCTGTAATAAAAGTAATAATAGCTTCCTCTTCAAAGTCTATTTTTACATTAAGCATAATATGTTAAATATAAATAAAGAACGTATACCATATTTGTGGTTGTGTTGTGATTATATTGACGTCAGTGGCGTAACCAGAACTTTTAATGCCCGTGGCAAAATAATCCAATCGGGCCCTTAGTTTTATAAATTTGGAAAAAAGAGATATGAGGAATAGCCTACAAAAACTAACCACCTATAAAATTCTACCCTTTAAGGTTACAAACAATAAAAAGCATGTTTAGTGTAATATTATTTTTATAGTAAAATTGTATTTTAACATTTTTTGGTTTAAAAAAAATATATACAAAGCAATACAAAAATTTAAATATTCAAAATTTCTTCTTTCTTGCTTTTGCTTCGGCAAACATATCGATTAAATTTTCAAAGTCAACTTCTCGGGCTGTTTCTTGTTCGATTGAAATTAATGCCAGGCCACTTAAACGATCTTGCATCATTGTACTCCTTAAATATCCTTTAATAATTTTTAGTTTCGAAAATGACCGTTCCGCGCTTGCAGATGTAACAGGAATTGTCAAAAATAATAAAAGAGCAGTACATACTTCTGGGAAACTGGCTGTTAAAGAATGATTTTTCACCATTAAAAGTTGAACAAGATCTCTAGTTGAATTAAGTTGACTTATTTGATTTTTAAGAGTTTTACAGCTAAAATTTCACTTGTAAATGTTTTTGATATGTCTTTACCATATTTGTTCACCAACTTCGTAGCTTCATTTAAAAGCTCTAAATCTGTTGCTGATGTAAGAAAATATGGTTGTAAACATGTGAAATTTAGCATTAATTCATGAAAACTTGAAAAACGTTTACTTATTTGATTTATTAATACATCCAACGTTCTATTAAAAATAGTTACACGAAATAAGCTTTCTGGACAAGTTAAACGCATATCAGTACATCGTTCATCGAAATATCTTTTTACAACTTTACGACGTTTGTTTTGAAACTCTGTAGAGATAGACCAACTTTTAGCAACTATATTTGCTTCTTCCAAGAGATCATTAAAATTACATCTATATTCTTTTAATTATTCATAACAGTTTTTTAATAAATTGGATGCATTATCTAAATCAACTGACTTTGACTGGAGAATTTTAGAAGTTAGGTTTATAATTTGTAAAATTTTACATTGAAAAACTAAAGTGCAAATAAAATTATAATTTTCAATTCGTTTTTTAATCCCTTCAGCTTCATTTCGCTCATCTAACTTAGAGCTGCAAAGTATAACTTTTGTTAAAGCTTTTTAAATTTCAACAAATCTTATTTTAAGCACAAAAACTGCTTCATAAGCCCATCTTGTGGGATTAAGTTTTTTTATTAATAATCCATTTTGACTGATCGATTCCTTAATTAAATCTGATAACATACGCCATCTTACTATACTATGTCCAAAAAAAACAAAAACTCGTTGAACAACATCAAATTCATCAGATTTCCATTTCTGTTATTTCTTTCACAGCATCATTGACAACTAAATTTACATTATGAGCAGAGAAATGGACATAAGCTGCGCTTGGCTCAATGTCTTTAATTCTTTTTTGTAGGCCATTATACATACCACTCATATTGGCAGCCCCGTCATAGCCCTGACTACGACACTTGGCGATATACAATCCCTTTTTTTCAATATTCTGTAATATTAGTTCAGAAAGAGAAGAGGCAGATTGATCAACAACTTCATGAAATGCTAAAAAGTTTCCTTAACACATACATTTTTTGGGTTTCCGTATTCATCTTTTTCTATAACACAATAACGATAAATTTCACTTAACTGATCAACCTTTGAAATAACTTGCGTTGTATCAATTATAATGGCAAAAAAGGAGCTTCTTTAATATTAAGTATTAACTCGTCTTCGACTTTATTTGAAATTAACTGTATTAGTTCATTTTGAATTTTAGGGCTACAGTAGTTTACTTTATTATTACCCTGATTAATAACTTTTTCTAGTACTGGGTCGTATTTTGCAAGTAACTCAATAAAACAAATAAAATTGCCGTTTTCTCCTTTTCCACTACCGAGCTTTTCTCTGTGGCCGCGAAAAGGTAAACTTCGCATAGCTAATGTAAGAGTAATATTTAAAATTCTCTCTAAAACCTGACGCCAAAATAATTTTTCTTTTTTTATATTCTGTTCTAGTTCTTCGTTTAATGTTTTATTTAAAAACCATTTTTCATATACTAAACAGGAAATGTAGTGAACGTGTGATTGCTCGTGTCTTTTAATACCATCTACTATGTGTTTCCAATCACAATATCCTGTAGTCCAAATTTCTTGAAAGCCAGTGGATGTACGATCTCCAAATAGCCAGCATGACCTACAATATGCTTTTTGAAGTATAGTCGAATAACATAGCCACGAACGTTCGATTTTTAAACCAGATTTGGACACTGTAAAATAATACTTTTCAGAAAAAGATCTACCGTCTGAATTTTTAGCGAAAGGCCCTTTAGCTTTAGGTCTACTATGCCCATTTTCAATTATGATCCGTTTAGTTTGAGCATCTAAAACGATTTCTTTAAAATGTCCAATATCCGTCGGATCAGAAGAAGTTTCAATAATATTTTTAAAAACAATATCAAAAGATTCATTTTGATTCGTACCTTTATATGAACAGCATGACGACATTTCTGGGGCGGATTCTTCACTTTTTCACTATCTTCAGAACTAAGTTCAACACTTTGTTCACTATTAACCTCGGTATTAACACTTTTAATTATTATTTCACTTTTATTTTCACGAGGAATGGTACTAGAAAAAAAACAACTAATTTTAGGCAATTTTAATAACTTTTCTTGTTCTTCCGTTTTTTTCTTACGCTTTTCATACCCACTAGGTATTTTTTTCGACATGATTGATCACAATACCTATACGAATACGAATCACTGATTCACAGCAGAAGCGAAAACAAAATCGGTCTACGACACGTCATTGACTAATAACAAAATAAAATATAAATTAAAAGAACATGGTGTAACAACGACTAAACGACGGTCACTTTTTCCTAGAATAGTTCTAATTTAATCTAGTATCTAAATATAAAATATAAATGTTACGTTCGGTTTCAAAGACAAGTGATTGCGATACGCTTCATTGTTATTTCCATTCTACAAATAACAATATCATTAAATGTATAATAATAATATTAATATCGACAATGTCGACGGACTGGTAAATAAAATAATCTATAAAAATAATCGTGATTAGTTATTAAATTTATTTTATTTTACAAGAATATACATATTTTTTTAAACAGAATCGTATTTATAAATTTCACTAATGGTGATTTGTTTTTGAATGTACTATTTTTTCTTGAAGGGCCCTCTAGAGTTGTGGGCCCGTGGCCCATTGCCCGTCATGCCACCCTATCGTTACGCCACTGATTGACGTCGGTTTGGACTTCTAACAATCACAAAAAAGTTGTTCAAAAGTAGTCAATTTCTCCGACAGTACAACCACAAAAAAATCTTCACTGTAAATAATTACACCTTTCATTGTGTAATGAGTTATTATCTTAATTTATGAGTGTATATTATTTTTTTTTTATCTGAGTACTATTACATTATATATAATCAGTGGCACCGAACACGTACTTTTATGGGGCAGTTCACCATTGCATTTAACTATGGTGGTGGGTGTCTGATGATTATGTGGGTGTGGGATGATAGGGTGGATGTAGGTTAGTTGCTTGGTGTTAGGTGGTTGGGTTGATAATTTCATATTCTACTTAGTAAATCTTATTAGGAATTTTCTTCCCGGGAGGTTTTCGATCCGAATTCGTATGCGATTGGTGCATTAGGGAGGTAATTTTTTTTGAATTTTTCAACGGTTTTTTCCAATACATTCGAAAAACTAACGAATAATTGCAAAATTTTTGACACACCGATTTTCGACAAAATCGAATTTTTATTTTCAGTATAACTCGAAAAATATTGATCACAAAGACTTGAAAATGACTTGTTTTCAAAAAATAGTAAAATACAATGATAATCAATTTTAATTTGTAAATTACTTATTGTTTATATTATATTTAATTATTATGTGTGGATATAACGTGTATATAGTATACTGTATTACTTCATGGTTAACGTTGAATGGAATTATTGCTGTGTTTCGGAATATAACTATACCTACTAATAAAATATAAAAATACTTATTGCAGCGAACGACGTATCAATATGGACTTTGTACCAGTATGGTAAATGTATTTAAATACCGCAATAACAAAATATTTTTCATAGTTCATTATTTTAGTATTCATTATAGAATTTGTCAACGGTTTTCTTTAGTTGGACGTTTTTACATAAATAAAAAAAAATTTGTATATCATAAAAGTTAGTTACTAATTAGTTATTAATAAGTATAATTAGTCACGATGAAGATTTTTTTCTGTCCCATTTCGACTAGAAAAAATATGGTCAACTTAATTATTAGTATAAGAATTTATTTTTTTCCAGAGTATGAATGGTACATATGTGCAAGAATACGATTGGAGGGTATTGAAGAATACATTTTAAAAGAAAATGATATAATTTGTTTGTCATGTTATAAAAGAGGAGTTTTACTCCAATTATCATTGGACAAAAATTTGAAGTAACGAATAAATTAATATTTGAAAATAAATGGATCATCCATTTTAATTTTTTAATTTTTAATTTTTTACGATGAAATTAAAAGAAATATTAATGGAAAGTGTAAATGTTGTTGTTGTTTTTTAGCTTAATAAAAATAATTGTAATTATAATTATTCATTCTTATGTTTTTGATTATAGGTATCATCATTTTTCTTTTGTCCATTAATTGTAATGATCCAAAAAATGTATTAGATGATTAAAATTCCTATTATTAATGGTAATTACAAAACAAAGTACAAAATGAGATTCTTGAAGAACCATTTATTAAAAAATCAGGACTGAGAAATGTTTTAATTATAAGTTAAGTAAACTAGATATAATGCCTATTTTATTTTTTTCAAATTATCTTCCTAAACAAAACTATTTATCTTTAATTCAAATAAACATTATTACTAAATATTTTTAAAGAATTATTTCAATTAAAATTAAATAAGTTCTTATGAATTATGATATTTTATTCAAAAGATATCTCATTTTGCAACGCTCTGATGTGTGAAACGAATTCTGAACTTAAAAATCATTCAACAACAAGCAAATATTTTTGCTAGTGTATAGAGTAGACTTATAGGTCTATAGGAGGATGTTAAGTGTTTGGGTTTGGAAGGTTAATGTATAAGAATTATGATTGAAAATGTCCATGCTAAGAGAAAATAGGAAAGTCTAAGTATTGAATTATAAATATATGCAAGGAATATTATAGTTTTTATTTTTGGTAGGTGCCTAAGTATTTTATTGGAGATAAAGTCGTAACCTGACGATTTCCCTACTTTTAATTTATTTATTATACATTTTACTTCTTTTAGAGTTGTGTACTTTGCTGGAAGAGACATAGGCAGTAAACTGTCAAAAAATGTATTTATTTTATCAAAGTGTTCGGGGCTTATGTTTGAGTGGAGAGTAAAGGACTTTGAGGGATAGTTTCCGAAAAGTTCAGCTTCATCTTTGTTTGAGATGGCTAGTTGACTATTTGGACCATTTAAAGGAGTAAATCGTTCTTTAATTTGGAGGATGTTTTTAGTGGTTATCCACAAAAAGTCATCTTTTGTGTTAAGTGATTAATATTTTTCTTGGAAAAATGTTGATTTGTGTTGTTGAATCTGTTTCTAAATTACGTTAGATTGTTTAGTATACGTTTATCAGATGGGAGATTATAACGTTGCCATCTAACCCGGGCCCTACGCTTTGTTTTAATTAGCTTTTGTATATGGAAGGGAAGAGAGTTTTTGAGAATTAAATTTTCCGTAGGTATATTTGTTTCGAATGTTGAGTCATATATAGCGATCTGAATTGATTTGAGATTTTGAACTGCCTCCTTTATTTTTTCATTTGTTTTCAGCGAGATTTTCAAGTTGGTCAAATTTTGCAGATTTTTGGATAATAGGTAATAAAACCTTAAAACTCCCTAAAAAATAAAACTAACCCTTTTGCTTGAGAAAGTCGCGAAGGGTTTAGAGATATCTTACCATTTATTTGCAGAAGGACTGGACTGTGGTTACATGTCGGGTAATATAAGTTTTTTGTAGTGAAGATTATGTGTCTAGGAATTGTGGATAACAATAGGTCTAGTATGTGCGGATGTCTACTTCGCTGTGATGGCCAATACGTAGTGTTGTATCATCAATAAAATATGGATGGTACCTAACATTTAATTTAGTTGGTCAGCAAACTCACACACACATACCACCTTCAGGGAATGCTGACCAAATAGATGACAATAGAATAAAACGCCGCCGGAAGGACGTGATGGGGGTTCGTTCTATTGCCATCGATGCGGAGGACGGAACGCTGCCCGATTCACGAGTGAAGTGATCGGTCATTCTTTTATTTTTGTACTAATTATATTTTTGTTTTCTTTAATTAAAAGGTTTTGATCATAATTGTAAAAGGTGTTCAAGTTTGGTAATTTATCTATTTTAAGTATTTTGTGTGAGTATATGAAAAAGTTGGCACACTTACAAAAAGGGTATTAAAACTATATTGTATTTCAAACCTCAATCCAGTGCTAGATCATATTCTTTGTCAGTTTGAGGGGAGAGTAAAATATTGTTTAGGTGAAGATTAACTCACGCTCGAAATATCCAGTGCTAGATCTTATTCTTTGTCAGTTGTTTCGAGTGTAAAAAACTTTAGAGCCGTAAGGGAAAGTAAGCCTTTTAAAGAACCTGTTTTCGACTATCCTATTAAGCAGTGCTAGATCGTCTTCTTTGTCACTTAATAATGTAGTCGTCCGGGCCAATTATTAGGTTTTTCTTTACGTGCTTGTTTGACGGTTAGAGTGTCCAACAACCGACAAATACTTTGTTTTAGTGTTGTTATACGTCAAGCCTTTGCGTGGCGTATACGACAGTAGGTTCCGGTAGGGATATGAATTTATATCTTTTGTTTTGTAGGAAATTTTGGAATATGCGTCCCCGAGCGTTTTCGGCACGACATCCCCATTGAGAGCGTTTTGCATTAAAATCATCACTAATTAGTGATGTGTAGAGCGCGGATTTATATGCATCAATCGAATATGCACTAAAAAATCTTAAATATGCATAAATATATGCACTAAAATGTTAAAATATGCATGGAAAATAAGAAATATGCATAAAAAAAAGTATTTTTGGAAAATTTAATTAATACAGAATTTTATAAAAGAAAATTATAGAATAATACTAAAAATACTTTTATTCATTTTTTTCACTATTTTCAGGTAACTTTAATCTGTATATAAAAAAAAGGAATCAATTTATATCAAAAATGTCTCCTAAAATAAATGTACTTACCTAAATGTGAATTGTATTGTATGACAATATATTTATTATATTTATACGATATTTTGATATTAATCGAAACATTCTAAACTACAAAAAGAACCGGATGGGCCTCACTCTGCTGTACAGTTGGGGGTGGAGTGCACCTCGTTTATAGGATAGATCATTATTAAAATGGATTTGTTAAATTTGAATGCAATGATAGATATCATTGTATACGAATAACGATTCTGAACGGAGTTAATATGTTTGTCTAGGATATAATACATTGTTATTTATAAACATTGTAAAAAGTATATTTTATTTTGAAACGATAAATATATTTTTCAATTAGGATGGGTTGGCAGTTGCATACAGCGACATAGTTTGTCAGTCTAGAATATTATACATTATATTATATTTTACATGCAATTTAGTCAATATTCGCTGTTCAAACGCTTATAAAAAAAAAATTGTGCCTATGGATTTTAATAATTTTTGAATGACAATAAGAACTACTTCTGTGGAATCTTCTATTAAATTTTCAAGTATTTTGTACGAGCCAAATTTTTTTTATCACCGATTATAAAAATAAATTGTAAAAAAATCGAATATTTTAAATGCCTATAAGTGGCTTAAAAATCAATATATTATTTTGAAAAAAATATGACATAAAGGAAATACCAATCTTAACAGCTGGTAGAAATTTCAAAATTTGGGACTTATACTTTTTGAATTATAACAAATATTTAAAATCGTTTGAGAATAAATCGCTATTTTATGCAATTTCGTAAATATTTAAATTTCAAACAGTCATAACATTTTTTCCTCTAAGTCCGGTAGAAATTTTTTTAAAGATTTTTGTAGAGTAGCTTATAGATATCCTAGTGTTGAAATGTTGAACCTTAAGTATGAACAGAAAAAATTTTATGAATTTTTATCTACAAAATAACTTGCAAATTATCGTGATTTTCACATATTTCGTATAAATTGGAACTTTGAGCACTTATAAAAAAAAATTGTCTTACGATTTTAGATTTTTTTTTATCAGTTAAGGAGCAACTTATAAGAAACCTTGTATTAAATTTTCAAGATTTTCTGGGCAGCCAAAAATTTTATCGTTATTTAAAAAAAAATACTTAAAAAAATTGAAAATTGCAATTGTCTATAAATAGCTCAATAAAAGTCAAAATACTTTGAAAATTTAATGGTGTAATAGAGAATGCTAATCTAAACATTTAGTGAAAATTTCAAGTATTTACATCGATTTGTTTTTGAGTTATAAAACACTCCCGTTTTTCCCAAATTTTTTTATGGTTTTTCCGTCGCATTTAAAAATATTGGAAATTTTTAACTTTTGACCCCCCAAAGTACCAAATAGATTCACTTTTCTTTCAGAAAAGTTGCTGCATAAGACAATCGAAGCATTTTTACTGCCCCAAATCGTGTCGAAAGACACAAAAAAAAAAAAAACACACATCATTGTAAAATCAATACATTCTTTCACTCCGTTCAGAATCTAAAATATGAAGACTAAATAAAAATGGTACTTTGTAGTGCATAAACTGAATTAGCAGAGAATTTTAGGGTCCACAATTTCTTGTAACAAAAAATTCTCATAAAAATTTAGATTTCTTAGATTCTTTTTATATTTCTTACAATATATTTTATCCTTGTTATACTTATTTTTTAACAACTCACAATACAAAAGTGAAGACAGTTATATAAGCAAACAAAATTTAGTCAAACGCCAATACTTGATAACGACGATAAATATACATTTTAGTGTATACCTACTATCATTGAATATAGAATAGATCTATTCTATTATCAATTTTACTATATTACAGCGGTTCATCCTAAAGGTCTCATCACTGCAGCGGTTACGGATAAATTGTGTTCAATTGATGTCGAATAGTCTATTTTTATTTTCAGGCATATAAACTATAATTTTATAATTTTGTTTTTCCAAAACATGTTTGTGTATGATTACCACCGTCGCTATTTGCAGCAGTGTGTAACGGATTAATATAATGATAAAATACATACAATAAATCCAAGAAAAGATTTTATCTTTTATACAATATATATAACTTTCAGCGCAGCGCATAATCGTAATTATCTTATCGGGTGCGGGGTAATAGGGGAGTTTACTCACACTAATAATGATTTACTCACCTACACAAACACAGCCATGTATCGTCACCAACACGATATGTGAAATGAGTTGCCAATGTTTTACTCCTTAATAAATTCCCAGCACCGGGCCCCTTAAGGCGCGTATACATCAGCGAGCTGAACCCACGCGAACCGATAGCGACAATAATTGAGGACGGCGTGTCGAACCAGAGGCGCAACTTGATAATAAGGGGCACATGTGAAAATTTCTTGACCGGGGCTATAAACGGCGTATTCCGCGGCGTTTTCCGTCGGAGTCAAAACTCATGGTTTTTATATTGAAGTAGCTATATACGACGGATTTAATACACCGCGTTTCGATCCGCGGCGTAAAACACCGGTCGGCTTGCGTTTTGGCGGACGAACGCCGGAATAATAAAAACGCAAACTCCTAATTTCATATTGTTTTAAATTAGGGTGGGCTATACTGTGACGGAAAACGTCGCGTTTATACCATAATTTTATTGTTACCATAATTTTACGTGAATATTCAATATTTTTTAAATTTGCTTCCATTACTTACCTACTCAATAAATAATAAATTATATATTTCATATTTAAAAAGTATCTTTTAAGTGAATAGGTACATTATTTTAATTAATAATTGGTGTTTATAAATTCTGGTTGGTTACCTTATTTTAATTTATGGGAGTATAATTATGTTTTGTTAAAGAATAATTTTGTAAATAACAATCGTAAAAAAGTTGTCTATTATTAATTTGTGCTATTCGAATGCGAATACTGCAATATTTATACTATTGATACAATAATTATGAGGTTTACCTTTTTTTTAGATATTGTACAGATATCTGCGGCGGAATACGCTCGACGGATACGCCTTGTATAGCTAGTCCGTCGGAAAACGCCGCGGAAAACGCCGTGTATAGCCCCAGCCTAATAGTAAAAATGAAAAATAGTCATACGTTGTTACCTTTTAATATATTTTTTAGAAAATATCGTTTTCTTTTGTCATGGTTAATATAATTTATTGTAATTAATGTATTTATATTATAGTAGGAATATCGCATATGAGATTTTTAATCTAGGAGCCCCTCAAGACCGGGGGCCCTGTGAATTGCACACCCAACACTCCCGATAATTGCGCCACTGTGCCGCTCGCAAACCGCTCACGACGATCCATCGAAAGTCGGTTTTTTTGACAAACACAATGTGAACCCAGTGTAAGTTGGTATTGCTTCGCGAGTGAATTGAAATTGTGTACGTGAAATTAACGAACATGACATGAACAAATGCCTTTACGACTTACGATCCACCAGACGCCGAACGCGCGCCGATTATTGGTTCATCAGTGTACTGCGACTGTGATCAGTAAACTGTGCGGGTTTCCCTAATGAATTTTGTATTTGGTGAGTGAAAGCTGCCCAGTCAGCTTTATTAAAAATTATAGTGAATCGGTTTATATTGGATAGAGTCTGATCGGGAAGTAGAAGAATTAGTATATGTGATGGGACATAAGTTTGCTTTTATGATGATAGGAATGTAATCACTGCCATGGGGTTCACTTAATGTTTGCCATGAAAGGTTCCAGATAAGATCAGGTGAACAAATGGATAAATCCAAGGCTGAATCGGTTGAATTATGGCGCCCGAATGTGTGTCGGGTTACCGTCATTTAATATACCGAGACCTAGGGAATTGATTGTGTTATATATAAGGTTTCCATTACGTGAAAATGAGTTTGAGCCCCATGCCAGGCGAAAAGCGTTAAAATTCCACAAAGTAAAGAATAACGCGTAACTAGTTTGAAAAGAGTCTGCCAGAGGGAAGAAGGAACATTTAAATTGTTAGGAATATAGCAAGACAGATTTTTAATAGAGTAGAGACACATGTAATAATTACTAAATATAAATTAGCTACTTAAGATTACAATTCAGATATAAAAAGATTTATTTATATTAATATTATTATTTACTCTCAGATAGTTCTTAAAATTATTGGATAATTAAAATATGTATGTCCTAAATAGTCTACAAATTTCTGACTATAATATCTTTTTTTATTATAATTGACGTTTAGATCATATCTTATAGATTCACGTTTACTTAAATTTGGATTAAATGCTGAGTGATTTTTTAGTGTAAAGAATATGGAACGTTTCTTGTATAGGGTAAATACTTAATTCATTACTTTTTAGAACATGATTGATACTTGGAATTTAAAAATTCCACGAGCCGATAGATTATTAACGATTATTTATATATATATTTTATCATGACTTATATTATGGCATGAAGTCCATAGCCTTTGTAAATCCTAAATATACTAAATATTAAGCAAAATAAATGCTAAAATGCATTACGTGCCATAGAAACTGTAGTAGTTTTGAGCCCTCATTGGGTAGTCAGCGCTCCCAGTGGCAGTTACAAGTGGTGTACTTTTTTCGGCCCACTATCATAATGGTACAATATAGGAAGTGTTTACACCATAAACCCTATAAACTAACTAGTTATAAACCTATAAACTAACTAGTTTATAGGTCTATGGTTTACACCTCTATAAATCCACCTTGGTAAGAGTCTTACTCAATGGTCCGTGGTTTATAGCCGTGAATTTAATTGATAAGATGTTATCACCGATTCGCCCGCCATTCTGGTACATTATTTGCTTGGTTTCTTATCATGAATTCAAACACAAAATTCGGATTAAAAACAACCCTAATTTTTCAATGTTTGCACTTCAATATTATTATAAAACATTGTAATTTGTTAAAAGCCTAAATTTATGAACATTTCACTATGTGTGAATGAGTTAGCCATTTTGTTATTAGTATTTATTAAATTAATAAGTGTTTTATTTATACCTAATTAGGATGTATTTTAATATTTAACCTGCGTGCAGGTGTAAGTAATAATTATATATAATATAGTATGTTTCAATACATATATTTGTTTTTATTTAAATTTGTATATTATATTTGTTTTTATTTTTTAGTCTATATGTTTGTTGTATAAAATCAATAATGGAAACCGTTAAAGATAGTATACCTGGTTGTGCGCTTAAATGCCTTCGAAATGTTGAAGATGTTTCTCACAGTGTTCATTCCACTTAAATATGGAGTGGTAAGGACATTCATAAACAAAATTGTAATGAGTAATTATATTCATGAAAACTTTATTAAACACAAATTATCATGTTTATAAATAATGGCTATCTTGTCGAATGCGCTCTACTACCCAATTTATCTTTACTATCTTGACATAATGCTAATAAAGATTAGCACTCTCTTTTACTGCATGATATAATTTTTGATATTGTATTTAGTCATTGGCCGACAGTTCTTGGGTTTACACGTTTTTATTTTCACTTTTCAATATGCTTGCAAAAGAATTTTATACTATAATTCAAAACGAAGAATCGGCTACTAATTTTTATAATTTCTAAAAAACTTTTAGTAAATGTAGAAAATGTATTGTGCGATAAATATAGTAGTCAAATGAAATATTACATAAAGAAAGAAAATTGTTGAGGTATAAAAGGAAAGGGTGTCAAACCACTCAAAGTATAAGGTAAGGTAATATTTAATATTTTTTATTTGTATAATATTACTTACCTATATATTTAGAAAGAACAATAGTTTTTGGACATACTTGGATAAAAATGGGCGTAATAATAGTGGATTAAGCATTGGAGCACAACTAGAATTAGTTTATTATTGGTGTCAAGATTTAAAGCAGTCCACAATTATAACTTTAACCGGTAAATCAGCTTATACAGTGTGTGACTGGATGAACTGGTGTCGTGATGTACCCGTCAGAATATTTAAAAACCGCAATATATTAAGAGGATCCGGAATAGTTATCCAAGTAGACGATTGTTTGTTACGAGGATCAAGGAAAAATAATAAAGGACGACTTCGACTTGGAGATTTACCATCCGAAAATCCTAACATCGATGATGACTCGGAAAATATTGATCCTCTAGAAAATGGAGCAAGGAATTATGGACCACGGGTATTCAGTTTGTGTGATAATAACGAAGGAAGATATTTTGTAATCCAAAAAAGAGACAAGGTTACATTACACAATATTATACAAAGAGAGGTCATTGCTGGGTCTACAATACATTCCAATGGCTGATCAGGTTATAATGGACTTTTGGATCTGGGGTACAGTCACAATATTGTAAATCATAGCGAAAATTTTGTAGATCCAATATCAAAAGCACATACCCAAAGAATAGAAAGTTTGTGGCGCCCATTGAGGCTAAGAATTGTAAAAAATATGTGTGGTACAACTTCAGAATTATTTCCAAGGTATAATATAATTATATATAATAATATAATAAATTATATAAATAAATATAATAAGTAATAACTATTACAGGTATCTCATTGAAACGTGGTGGAGAAGTTTGAACAATATTGAACCATTTGACGCATTTCTGAGAGACATGGGACAAGTTTTTTAACTACCTATATTATTATATTTATTATTATTTTTTTTTACCTCTTTTATTGATTATTTGGTTTACGTATCTATTATTATTATTGCTTTATGATTTAATTTATATAATAATTTTATTTTTCAATCTATAAATTGTAATCGTAATCCGTGCCGGCCCAGATACAATTGCAATGTTTATCGAAATAAAATAAATCTAAAAATACGGTTTCCAAATATTCCCATAGTTAGACTTATCTGTATATAAAATTAATACTTGTACCTATATAATATATACACCATATGATGTAATTGTATTATAATTAGAGTGGTAAAAACGGTAGAGTGCAATCAAACGGTAGAGCGCATACTGCAGTCATAATGTCGCTGGTAGAGCGCATACGACAAGTTAGCCTAAATAATTATCAAAATTTAAATTAAAAGTGTGAAAGTTTATAATGTTGTATCGAAATACTTAAAAATTGTTGTTTTTAAATTGATCTACTAATCTTGATTTTTTTTCAAATTATTGAGTTATTTATTGATTTTATTTTAATAGGTTTAATGAAGATTTATTTATAATTTATATGAAATATTATCTTGATTGTATTAATTATTAAAAGTCTTACATTATAATGAAGAAACATATTTTGTTTTTAGAATACTATTGGAAGAGGATTAAATAATGATATTGTACTTAAAAATTTAAATGTATCAAGAACGCACTGTCATTTACGTGTAGAAAAAAAAGGGTCTATCGATATTGCATATGTCAAGGACTTGGGAGTAAGCTTTATATTCTAGGGCTACAATTTTATTTTAGGAAATTATATTTATAATAATATAGTTAGTATATTTATTTAATAAAGAATGCTATTAGTTGTAATAACTTTATTAAATAATGCAGTCTGCTCACCATGTGTAATACAAATTGGACTCAATTGGACTAAGCTTACTATTCAGTACAATGTATTTAGTTATTAATTTTATAGTATTTATTAAATCATGTCAAATAGAAAATAAATTATTATATAAATAAGTGCATATAAATATGAAGGATTAATGACATATTGCACTACATGCATTTAACATATTTATGTACATGACATAGCTTTACTATTATAAACTGAAATTAAAAATATAGACAATATTGGTTATTTTTAATGTGTCCTTTAATATCATTAGACATATTTCTATCAAACCAAACTTAGAAATTCTATGAATTTTTAAAAAATATTAAGAGAAAAGATACTGCTCCTCTAGCACCAAGTCATAAGCCTTTAATTTTCCAATTATTAATTTGATATCATTGTATCAGGTCTGGTATGTATGAAATGTAGATCTATCATTTTTGAATGTTAATATCCTCTGTTATCTGTATAAAATATTTAAAAATAGTAAAAAATAGATTTAAATATCTTCTATTTAATTTTAAACCTACCAGTAATATTTTATTATTATTATTACCACATAAAACTTTTGGAATTCAAAAGAACTTATTTAAAACAAGGCCTTGGCATTTATCTATACATCTCATTATTTAGAATTTTAAATGTATAGTTTATCATTTGGAAATAACTTAAAAGATTAATAATATTTTAAAAATACAATTCAGTCTGTGTACTATCTATTTATTATTTTTTTTTATTAGTTACTAAATAGATTTTATGATAGAAAAGAGTTTTTAAAATGTATGTTTTGGAATTATTTTTATTTAAGTAGAATTTGTTTATCACCTTTTTATTTTATTTTTATTTTTTTTACTAACTATACTAACAATAATTATTTGATTTGCAGACGTCAAATGGAACTATTGTTGGCAATATAAATTTAATGGAATTTGATGAACATGAACTAAATGATTTAGATATGATAGTTTTAGCTAGTGGTGATGAAGGAGTGGTGCTTCAGTATATTAATAAAATTGATTATTCTACAAATTTGTGTGTAAGATATATTCATTATCTTTATTAGTAAAAAAATCCTTTGTTTATTATCTTTATGAATGGTATGTACACAAAAATAATTAAACTTATTTTAAAGTAATATTTTCAACTAATAGCTTATAAAAAAATGTTAAGGTTTATTACATTTTAAAGTATAAATATTATAAGTTTTTTATAAGTATTTAATATGTTTTTTATTTTTAGAATAATGAAATAAGTCACAAAAGGAAAGTATTTAGTGTGGACAATTTTGATGAACCAACAACTGTAAAAATTCCTAAACTAGGTAAATTTACTTCCATAAATAAATAATTAAGAAAATCTTGTTATGAGGTTTATTATAATCTAGATTAAATATTTATTGTACCTTTTGCGTCTATTTAATGTGCATAATGCATAGAAAGAATACTCATTAAATAATCAAAAAAATCAAACTATTTAATATGTCCATTCTAAATTCATAATATCCATATCCAATATCATAGTTTATATGATTTAGCTTTCATTTTTTAAGATTTTCTTGTCAATTTGATTATAGTTAAATTAAAAATTTGAATATAACATTTTTTTGTTAGTTTGTATTACATTATTTATTATTATTACAAATTGATTGAAATATTTCAGCGCTAGATATACCAAGTGTATTTAAGGAGCCATTTTCAAATGAAAGTAAAAATGTGTCAACAAAAATGACAATATCGCCCAATAACACTACTAATATGCAACAAATAAATTGTAAACAATCAATGTCAACTAGTTCTGTCTTAGAGTCTGTAAAAGATTCATATAATCAAATATTAACTTCAGAAAAATCTATAATTTCTCCATCAAATAATACAGAACTGTCTTGTTCTCATTATAAAGATAATGTACAAACATCAGTGAAAATAAAAACAGAACCAATAAATATAAATAATGTATTAAGCCAAGGAACATATCGTAATGAAGAAGATAGTGTAATTGTAATTTATTCATCTGATGAAGAAAACGACTTAGAATTAGTATTACCTGACATTAAAATTGAATTAGAAAAGATGCATGCAGATTCAAAATCAGCAAGTGAATTATATCCATCAACTTCTAAAGGTGAAAACAAGTTAAATCTTCCAGAATGGTCCATTCATTGCCAAAGAAATGAAACAGTAAGTGAAAATGATGATGATGATGATGATGATGATATTATTTTTGTCCCTCCGAAATCAAATTCTAATTCTAATAATAATAATAATACTTTGATAAACTCAAACGATACTGATAGTGATTATAATATTAAATGTCCTAAAATAATTGAACCACTTCCATTGAGACCTATAATAAAAAGAGGGAAAACTAAAGTACTGGTTGAAAATGAAAATATAATAAAAACTAGAGCTAGATCAGAAAAAATAATAAATAACAAAAAAAAAACTGAAAAAATTACTACAGATCAAAATAAACAAATTATTCAAGAAAGACGATTGAAACTACAAAAATTAGGTGAAGATAAATTATCAATTTTATCTGCTGAGAAAAATGTGTCAAACAAAATGTTATTGACTGGTGATGATTATATTAATAAATGCTCAACAACTGAAAAGTTAAAGAAAAAAACTAGAATATCTAGATTGCAGAATAACAGTTATGATTGTATACCTAGTACATCAAAATTACAAGTAGCTACAGAAGTTGATAAAAAGATTACATTAAGTACTGAAAAACAAAATAAATTGAATATCCAAGAAAAAACATCCAAGATAGACTTCACAAATAATATAAGTTCTTCATCTTCAAAAACCGACCTTCTTAATTTTGCTTATTTTGATACACTTAGCATAATATGTAAATGGAATGCTGTATGGTTACACGTGAGCTTGAAATTTTTTAAATATTTTATATTTTTACTGTTCCAAATAATCTTATTTATGTGATTTTTCAGGAAGAAAAATTTGTTGTTCAACCGCCACCATTGGTAAAAACTATAAATAAAATGAAAGGAGAATTTGTAAATCCGTCTGATTATTCTTCTTCAGTTAAACCATTGTTGTTGTATGAAATTTGGTCAAAAATAAGTGAATCATATAATATGATATTGAATAAAAATCCAAGTTTGGAGAAATATATTTTTGAAAAATCCTTTAAAAAGTATGAACATTATTTCATTATAATATATATGATTCAATAAAAGCTTGATGATTTAGTAAAAGTACTAAACAGTGTATTTGTCCAATTTTTTTTTGTTAATTTTTATTTATTTTTAATAAATGCATTATCCTTTACCAATTGCAGGGATTTTTATGTATTGTTAGGGGTTGTTTATGAATATAACAAAAACTTCTAGCATTAACATTTTTACAATTTTAATTTAAATTGGTTTTTATTAATTATTTTGCTTGTGACCACTATTTTTATTTGCATTTCATCCACATTTATTTTATAATTGCCAATACCATATAGTCATTATTTTAATATAATACATTTTCCACTCAATGTTTCTTACTTATTTATTTATGTAATAAGTATATAATTGTATAAATTAATTAAAAAGGTATTCAGTATTTTATAGGAAGAATCAAAAAATAAACACATTTTAATTTATTTTTATTTTTATTACTTTTCTTTTAACTGAAATATGTTTTCAGTTTTTGAAAATTGAAAAATATAGATATTGGTTTATTTTGTAAATAATGTATTTCATGTAAACATATTTAAATAAATGCATAGTGTTTATAATATTTTATTGATCTATTGATATATATTTTTATGTTTCTAGAGATATACCACTTCATAAATTTGATATTCAGTCGGTCAATAAAGAATTTTCTAAGTCAGTAAAAGTTTTACAATCTATAAATGGGCCATTATGGTGTTTGAAATGTATAGGTAAGTAATTTTTTTATTTTATAAAATGATTGAAAAAAAAATATTATATTTTAATAAAATTAAATTAAAATGACTAATGTATATTAAATCATGATAGAATTTGTTATAATTATAATTTTTTTACTCTTAAAATATTTTTTATTTATTATAAAAAATTCAATAGATCAAAAATATATATTTAAAATAATATTTACTTATAACTGTATAGTATGTCTTAAAAAATATTGTAATACATTAATAATAAAGACATATTAATTATTTATAAACCCTATTAATCTTATCCTAATTTGTACCAAGTTGAATTACTACTAAAATAATAAAAAAAAATATTAATTATTAAATGGTTACTACTCGTAAATTAATATATAAAACAATAAACAAATTATACAGCAGTAATACATTTAGCCGTCCAGAAAACGGTCAGTGTGTATTTTTCATTAATAAGACAGCAATTGTAAAAGTCTATCCTCAATGAATAATTGAATTTACAGTTGTCGTAAATGAGGTTAATTAGTTCAATACAGCTACAACCGAAATTGGGCCGAAAAATTCCTAGAACAAAACTATAACACAAAACAATAGCACACTATAAGTTTCAAATTTAATATTTCACTTTCGATTTTTAATTGTGTTTGATTTATTTGATAATATATATGACAGAACAATGTTTGTTGGTTCAGCTAGTAAATAAATAAATAAATAAATAAATAAATAAATAAATAAAAACTTAACCTGGAGTATTATTATAGTTCTTTGCAAATATAATAATACTCTAGACTAAGCTTTTATATATTTCTATGTATACACTATTTGCAGAATACATTATTCAAAATACTTTTTAAATACTTTTTTTGAAAGTATTCAATAAATTATTTCGAATACCTTTTAAACATTAAATCATCTTTTTAGATTCTGAACAGAGTGATGGAATCTATTGGTTTTACAATGATGTGTGTGTGTGTGTGTGTTTTTTTTTTATTTATTTATTTTTTTTTTTTTTTTATGTCTGATGACACCTTTTTTGGCAGTAAAAATGCTTCGATTTTCTTTAACAGCAACTTTTTTGAAAGGAAAGTGAATGCAGATGGTACTTTGGCAAGTCAAGAATCAAACTTTTTCAGTACTTTTTAAAAGCGTCAAGAAACGATAAAAAAATTAAAAAAAAACTGGAAATTTTACGCAAATCCACGTTTTGACAAAATACATATTTTTTCAATGCTCTAACGAACGAAAAATTGCAAACACTTCGAATTTTCACTAAATCTTTATATTGGCTTTTTCTATACTTGGTTAAGTTTTCAAAGTATTTTGACTTATTTATAGACAATTTAAATTTTCGATTTCTGTAAGTTTTTTTTTAAAATTTTTTTTTTTTTTTTGGCATTTTAAAGACCATTAAGGTCCATTGCCGCAGCAACAACATCCCTCCACTTCTCCCTGTCCCTTGACACTTCTTCTCCATTCTCTATCCCTATTATTCTGAGGTCTTCCTCAATTCTATCTGCCCACCGTTATCTGGGTCGTCCTCTGGGTCGTTTCGTGCTCGGTCTCCATCTTGTTATGCTCCCCAGTATTCCTTCCGATCTCCAAACATGACCTGCCCATCTTAATCTATAACTCTTCATAATTCCTATAATATTGGCTTCTCCGAATAACCTTCTTAACTCTTCATTTGTCCTGACTTTAAACTCACCTACATCATTCTTTTTTGGTCCATAAATTTGTCGGAGTATTTTCCTTTCAAAAACACCTAATTTGTTTTCATCCGTTTTGGTGGTTGCCCATGTTTCGCATGCATATAGTACTATGGGTCTAATTAAAACTTTGTACAATGTTATCTTTGATCTTCTTGAGAGTAATTTTGATTTGAAAAGTGTTGATAGTCCAAAGTAGCATCTGTTTGCTGCTATCAACCTCTCTTTTATTTCTTTGTGACTATTCGCGTTTTCATTCACCCACGCTCCAAGGTATTTGAAGTGTTCTACTCTTTCAAATGAATAGCCTTCTATTTCTAAATTTCTTGCCGTGTGATGTTTCCTGGACAATATTAGGTATTTTGTTTTCTCTTCGTTTACGCTAAGACCGATTTCTGCCCCTATCTTTATTAGTTCTTTTGCGGATTGTTTTAGACTTTCCTCATTTTCTGTAGTTAACACTAGATCATCAGCATACGCTACAATTGCAAGCTGTTGGTTATCAGTGATTTTTATTCCTTTCGCTTTGCTAAGGACTTGTCTCACCACTGACTCTAAGGCAATTTTAAACAAAGCCGGTGATAAAACGTCTCCTTGTCTGAGACCTGTCGACACTAAGAATTCATTTGAGTAGTCTCCTCCAAAATTCACCTTGCATTTAGAGCCTTGTACGCACGTTTTAATCATTCTTATAAGCTTTTCTGGTATTCCTATCCGGGCCATTACATTCCACAATTTATTTCTATCTATTGAGTCGTATGCTGCTTTAAAATCCACAAATAGCATATGTACGTCTTTATTGAATTCATGGCTTTTTTCTGCAACTTGTTTTATTATATGAATCTGATCTATAGTCGATTTACCTACCATGAATCCTGCCTGAAATTCTCCAATAACTTCTTTAATAAATGGTTTCAATCTGTTTAATAGGAGGTTAGATAATACTTTGTACGAAGTGTTTAACAGAGAGATTCCTCTATAGTTCTTCGGATCCATTTTATCTCCCTTTTTATGTACCGGACATAGGACAGACATTTTCCATGATTCTGGAATCTTCTCCTGTTCCCATATATCAGTAATTAGGTTGTGAAGTTGTTGAGTCAGCTTCTTTCCTCCTTTTTTTAGGCATTCAGGGACTACTTCATCAATTCCAGGGGCTTTTCCATTTTTCAGCATTTCTAATCCCATTTCTATTTCTTGTATCGTTGGTTTGTCCAGTAGTTCTTCCGCGGTTATATTAACTTCCATTGTGGTCCTATTTTCTTGTTGATTAAGCATCTCTTCAAACATCTTTTTAAATTCATTTGCTATTTTACCTTTATCAGTTATGATGGTTCCATCATCTTTTCTTATCATCAATGTTTTCGGCCTATAACCTGTTTTTATGTTCCTTTTTTTTTTCAAAGAAAGCTTTTATATTATTTTTGTTGTTGTTATTTTCTATTTCTGTAACTCTTTGTTTTTCCTATAGTCTCTTGGTCATTCTTATTGTTTTTTTTGCTTCTCTTTGTTTATTTGCTAGAGTTCTTTTGTTTTTATTACTCGGATTCTGTATCACCTTCAGGCGCACTTTGTCTCTTATTTCTAAGACTTTTTTGCAGTTTTCATCAAACCATATTTTGTTTTTTTTTTTCATTTTGTGTTTTTCCCAATATTCTTTCCGATGTATCTTTGATTACTTTCATTACTTTCTCCCATGTATTATTTATGTCTGATTCCTGGTTTATTCGTTGTAATTCTTCATTCAGTCTATCCTGATACAATTTTACTACATTAGTTTTCAATATGTCTCTGTTAATTCGTTTTTTTCCGGAATTTCTTCTCTGTTTTTCCACTGATATTCTAAAATGTATCTTAACTCTTACCAGGAAGTGGTCAGATATTCCACTGCTTCCTCTCATGCTTCTTACATCTTTGATGTTTAATCTTATCCGATTGTCTACTAGTACATGGTCTATTTGGTTCCTTATCCTACCGCATGGTGATATCCATGTCTGCTTGTGTATATTTTTATGAGGGAACATTGTGCTACTTACGACCATATTTCTGTTTGACGCAAATGTAATAAGCATACTACCATTTTCATTCGTTTCTCTGTGTAGGCTTTCTTTCCCAATTGTCGGTCTATACATTATCTCTTTGCCTATTTTTGCGTTGAAATCTCCTAGTACTATTTTTGGTTTCCAGTTTGGTAGATTATCATATAGTATTTCCAACTCATCATAGAAAGCAGTTTTTATGTCATCGTGTTTGTCCTCCGTTGGTGCGTAACAATTTATCATTATTACGTTGTACCACTTAAATTTAAGTTCTAATATGCATAGGCGGTCGTTTATTGACATAAAATTTACTATGTTCGACATGATTTTATCTTTCACTATGAAGCCTACTCCTCGTTCATGTTTCCTTCCCCCACTAAAAAACATTGTCATCCCCTGAGATGTTAAACTCCCTGAGTCTTCCCATCTCACTTCTTGAATTGCAGTAATATCTAACTTATATCGTTCAAGACACGATATAGTTGTCGTCAAAGCTCCGGTCCTATATAAAGATCGCACGTTCCAGGTTCCATTTGTTATATCCGATAGCTCCAATGTCTGAGGCAATTGCTGTTGTTGTTTCATAATCAGAGTTTTTTTCCGTGTAAGGTGATTGGCCTTACGACAACCCCAAAAAGGAGGATCTTACTACTCCAACCAATTAAGGTCAGAGTAGAGAGAAACTGAACCAACTAATTAAAGTAAGTTCAGTTCTTAGCTCGGGGCCCCGGGTTCGCCAAACTCGTAGTAATAATTCCTTAGCACCCCCCTGAGGTTTTTTTTTTAAATATCTATACAATTTATTAGGCTGCCCGAAAACTCTTGAAAATGTAATAAAAGATTTATTATAAGTTATACTTATCGTAAATAAAAAATGTCGGATATCGTTTCACTCAAATGTTTTTTATAAGTCCATAAAGTTCAAATTTGTATAAAATATGTTAAAATCGCGATCATTTCCAAGTTATTTTATAGTTGAAAATTCATAAAAACATTTCTGCTTATACTTAAGGTCCAAAATTTTAGCACTAGGTTATCCATAAGCTACTCTTCAAAAGTCTATAAAAAAATTTCTACCGGACTTAAAGGAAAAAAGAACCGGATAGGCCTCGCTCTGCTGTACACTTGGGGGTGAAGTGCGACTCTTCATAGGATAGGTCAGTATAATGGATTTGTTAAATTTGAATTCAATGATATGTATCATTGTATACGAAAAACGAATCTGAACGGAGATGATATGTTTGTCTAGAATATAATGCAATGTTATTTATAAATATTGTAATAAGTATATTTTATTTTAAAACGAAAAATTTAGAAAAATCGAAAATTTAAATTGTCTATAAATAAGTCAAAAAAATTGTAACGCTTATAAAAAAAAATTGTGCCTATGGATTTTAATAATTTTTGAATGACATTAAGAACTACTTCTGTGGAATCTTCTATTATTATTCTTGTATAAAATTTTAATACAAGATTTTCTGGCCGGCCAAAAAAATTTTATCGTTATTTTAAAAAAAAAAAATTAAAAAAATTGAAAATTTCAATTGTCTATAAATAGCTCAATAAATACTTTGAAAATTTAACGGTGTATAGAGAACGCTAGTCTTAACATTTGGTGAAAATTTCAATTATTTACATAGATTAGTTTTTAGTTATAGCAAAATAAAAAATTTGATTTTGTCGAAAACTGGTTTTGCGTAAAAACTCCCGTTTTTCCCTTATTTTTTTAGAGTTTTTCCCGTCGCATTTAAAAAATATTGAAAATATTGACCCTTAGTACCAACTAGATTCACTTTCCTTTCAGAAAAGTTGCTACATAAGCAAATCGAAGCATTTTTACTGCCAAAAAAGGTGTCAGACACAAAAAAAAAAAATAAATAAAAAAAAAACGCACATCATTGTAAAACCAATAGATTCCATCACTCCGTTCAGAATCTAAAATGTTATGACCGTTTGAAATTTAAATTTTTACAAAATTGAAAAAATAGCGTTATAATTCAAAAAGTATAAGTTGCAGAAACTTGAAATTTTTACCAACTGTTAAGATTGACATTTGCTTTATGTCATATTTTTTTCAAAATATTATAATGATTTTTAAGCTACTTTTAAGCATTTCAAATATTCGATTTACAATGATATGTTTTTTTTTTATTTTTTATTTTTTTTTATTTTATTTTTTTTGTGTCTGACGACACCTATAAGTTTGTTAAAGGTTTTTTGGAATACTTTTGAAATATTCTAAATATATTCGGAGTACAATTTGTACAAAGTATTTGAATACATATGCAAAATATTATTTATTGTAAGTATTCAAGTATTTATTTTAAATACTTTTAAAAAGTATTTTACGCAAGTCTGACTATTTATTTATTTATATATTAAATGTCTACATTATATAGCTGTCAATTATTTGATAAACTTTGTTAAAAAACAGTTTATATTGAAATTAAAATATTTTGTCATGTAAAACATGTATAACGTTTAGAGTTATGTTTCATGTATAGAAATTATTTTAAATTAAAATGTTTTAATATTATTATCTTAGAAACAAATAAAAAAAACCAAGAGACATTAAGAGGATCAAGATTTCCACTTAAAGGTTATTTGTGTATTGTTATAATACAGTCAAAATGCTTTGAAACAGATGCTGTTAGAGTGAAAAAACCTACCAAGTCTAGAAATATATTTTTTGCTTATGTAAATGTAGCAAAAAAGATAGGTAAATACATTATATCTTTAAACATTTTTCTAAGAATTCTATTATTTTGATGTTATAGGTTACCATTCAAGCACTCAGTTGTACATTGAACTTATTGTAACTAGAAAGACTGAAAATATTCCAAATGGAACAACTATTCATTTGATGGTAATTAAAATATTAAAAATAGTTTTTATTTTATTAACTTTAAACTAAGGTTTTTGTAATTGTATGACATTTAAATTAGTATATTAAATAGTGATATAAAAATATTCATAGATGTTCATTATATAATAAACCATAATGAAACATCAATTCAACAATAAAAATAATCATTATCATATTAATCAAATTATATTAAGTATAGATATGAAAAACATTTTTGTATAATTTTTAGTAAATTAATTGTATCATTTATTTTATAGGATGTTTTTTATTTACATTCAGAATTACGTTTATTTCAAGCTATAAATTATGTGACGTCTTCTTCATTGAGCAAAGCAATTATTACTCCACAAATTCATAACAACAATCTTGATTATTCAAAATCTGTTTTAAAAAGTTTTAATATAAATGTAATTAATTTAGGATTACATATAATTAAAGTATTTAAAATTTTTCCATGTATTTGTTTAGAGTTTAACATTAAACAAAAGTCAAAAAGAAGCAGTAAAAATGGCTGTTACAATCTGTTCAACAAAAGAACCTAATATAGGCTTGATTGTTGGACCTCCAGGCACTGGCAAAACAAATGTAATCTGTAATATTATATTAACTTTTATGTCCAAACATGCAAAAACAAATACTAAACCTAAGCTCCTTATATGTGCACCTTCTAACGAAGCTGTTGATGCTATCGTAAAACGAATCATAGAAATTAAAAAAGACATAAAAAGTAATTTTTTAAATTGTTATAGATTATTTACATAGTAAAATTTTGGCTTGATTGTTTTAGATGAATTACAATTCAATATTGTAAGAGTAGGCAGTGGACAGAAATATGATCCACATTCTTCTATTGCTGATGTAATGCTGGATAATTTAGTAAAATATAGAATGAACAATCCTTTAAATGAACCTGATGTGAGTTTTAAAAAAAATTGATGTTTATGATATTTTTTTAATTATGTAATAGGTATTATTTTAAATTAGCAACCAGGCCAATCAAATACTTTGTCAATATTTACTAATAAGAGAGATCTTGAAGAACACATACTTAAAAATACTGATGTTGTTTTGACTACACTAAACTCTTGTTTTTCAAAAACCATGGAGAATGCCTTTATGCCTTCAGCTATTAAGTAAACACAATGTTATAAATATAATAATTTTCAGTATTCTTGTTTGGGTTAGTGAATATTATAATCTGTTTGATCTATTTTATAGAACAATGAGCAGTTGTCATTTTACTGCTTGCATAGTTGATGAAGCTGGACAAAGTATTGAACCTCTTAATTGTGTTCCAGTATTACTTGGTATTGATAAATTAATTTTAGTTGGAGATGATAAACAGCTAGAACCGTTAATAAAGAGTAAAGTAAGTTGCATGTATAAAAATAAATTTTAGTATATTAATAATAAAACAAAAACAAATATTTTCTTGCTTTTAATTATTTAATAATTTTGAAAATATAATAAATTATTTTTTTTACACATTTTATTAAATCTTGAACCATTATTAACTTCTTAATTATTTTAATTTAGTTTTAATTATAAATATGTTTTTATTATATTTTAGGTGGCTAAAGATAATGGGCTAGGTATTTCCTTGTTTAAACGACTTAAAACTTGGTTTGAATATAAGCGCTATTCACGAAAAAGTTTGCCAATGATTATGTTAGATATACAATATCGAATGCATCATGAAATTTGTCAATTTCCATCATTTTATTTTTATAATAACCTTATTAAAACTGCACCATCAGTCAAGATGAGAAAACATCTTCCATTTCAGCCATATTTAATATTAGAACATGAAAGCCAACAAGATTGTTCTGGGTATTTATTCTGTTTTTTTTTTTTTATTTTTTTAACAAATTGTAATACATTCAACTATTTTAGTGAGATAAATGTAGGGGAAGCAAATATGATTGTGAATTTGGTAGAGATTTTATTGAATTCGGAATGTAAATCATTAGACATTGCCGTATTAACACCTTACCATAAACAGAGAGAACAAATTAACGTATTACTAGGAAATAAGTAAGACATTTTATTTTAAAATTGTCTTTTATTATTAATTATTAATTATTTGTGTTTCAAAAGGAAAATTTCATTGAACGTTAACACGATAGATTCATTTCAAGGTGGTGAATGTGATGTTCTATTGATATCAGTAGTACGTACTAATGGAGTTGGATTTTTAGATGATATTTGTCGTTTGAATGTTGCTTTAACACGTGCTAAACAATCTTTAATTATATGTGGTAATTTTAAGTCTTTAAAAGTGAGTAAGATATTTTCTAATAACATTGTTAATATTCAGTTAATATTTATATATGGTTATAATTTATGTGTATGTATATTTAGGGTGAACGGGTATGGTGTGATTTATTAGAAGATGCAAAAAAACGTAAATTAATTAAAAAAGTGTCAAAAAATGTATTTTCTAACTCTAAAGCTTTGTTGACTATGATAAAATACTAATTTGTATTTGGTATTAAAAATAATCATTAACAGTATGTAGTAAATTATAAATGTTTATATTTTTAGTTTTAATATATAACTTTTAATTTAAAGTTATATTGACTTAACTTATATATCACATTTTCCTGGTAAGACAGTTTTATTTTTATATATTTATAGTTTATATTACATAAACTTACATTTTTTAAACTTGGTGAACATCATAATTCGATTAAAATGATAATAAAAATGTATTCTGAAGATTATATCAGTTTTTAATTCTAAACATAGATAAACTTTTTTTAAATATACACTGATTTTGTTTATCACTGTTAAAACAACAGTGGTGTCGTGGCTTGCTCGCTTAATTTTAATTAATTTTAACTAATAAAATTCATGTCGTAGTACCTCCAATGGGAGGTCTTTATAATCCGTAATTTCTGTAGCTTAAGTGCGAAGAAATGTAACAAAAAATAAGAGATAAGTACTTACAATCTATTATCTGCATGGTAATATATTTTATTATTTAAATTGTAATATAAATTCAAAATATAATGTACGTAGATGGATATAAAATTATAGAGTGTACCTACACGAATTTAGGTACCAACTTATTTGTGTGTATATTATGTAAATTGTATATTTATAGATGAAATATATCAAAAACTATTAAAATATGTCGATGGAACGCCCGTGTGTTAATCACAAATATAGCTATATAATTATAAATTGTATGTACCGATATCGCCATATCGATTTCAAAGAACTTTATTTTGAGTTATATTATATAATTATATTTATATTGTTAGATATTGAAATATAAATTTTGATACCTGTGATTTGTGATAAATTGCGTTTGTGCTGACTCTGACTTCTCGTGTCGAACCAATAATTGTGTATTTATAGTGAATAGAAACGTACCTAACAGTTTTAAATCTGTGAAAAACGGAAAAGCAGCTGGAGTAGATGGAATCCTTCCAGAATTCCTTAAAAATTTAGGACCACGAAGCATTTGCTGGATTGCAAAATTGGCCAATAAAATAGCAGACACTAATGTTCTTCCAAGAACATGTTCTTCCAAGACTCTGGCGCGAAACTAAAGTGATAGCTATTATGAAACCCAACAAAGAAGCCAGGAACCCAAAAAACTACCGTCCTATATCCCTGCTGTCAACAATGTACAAGCTGTTTGAAAGACTCCTAAGACGCCTAGAACCACTCTTAGAAGAATCCATGCCTATAGAACAAGCCGGTTTCAGGAAAAATAGAAGTTGTTGTGACCAAACCCTTGCACTAGCAACGCACATTGAAAATGGTTTCCAACGGCAGAAAAAATCCGGAGCAGTTTTTCTGGATCTGTCAGCTGCGTACGATACGGTCTGGAAGAGAGGACTATTACTAAAACTGGCTAAAATAATAAAATGTAAAACAACGCTAAGACTACTAGAGAACCTAATCTCTAACAGAAAATTCAGTGTATCTCTCAATGGGAAAGTAAGCAGTTACAAAATACTACAAAATGGACTACCACAGGGATCTGTATTATCACCAATTCTTTTCAACACATATACTGCTGACATTGCCTGCACGAGCTCAAGAAAATTCATATACGCTGATGATGTAGCACTCGTCGCCCAAGCCAGAACCTTCACAGAATTTGAGGAAACGCTAAACGATGATCTAATAATCATACAAAAATATTTTCGAAAGTGGCATTTAAAACTAAATCCAAGTCTGTAACAAAGGTTTTCCATCTTAACAACCGAGAAGCGAACAGAGAATTAAAGATACAAATTGATGGGGAAAATATTGTATCAGAAGAATGTCCCAAATACCTCGGTCTGAAATTTGATAGGACCCTAACATATAACCAACACCTGGAGGGAACGAAAAATAAACTAAAATCACGCAACAAAATTATGGCTAAGTTAGCTAGCACCACCTGGCTGCTACAACAATGTACTCCGGACTACAGCACTAGCGTTGGTTTATAGCGTAGCCGAATACTGTGCACTCGTGTGGGCTAGAAGCGCTCATTGCGCTAAAATTGACGTACAACTAAACCATACAATGCGTATCATATCAGGTACAGTCAGGTCCACTCAGACAATATGGTTACCCACCCTTTCGAATATAGCCCCCCCAGAATTAAGGAGACTATCACACACCACAAAGATATTACATAAGCTAAAAAGCCTGCTACCAGTTTTGCCACTACAAATTGACATCCTCGAACATCCGCCATTACGCCTTAAGTCTAGAGCTCCTATATGGCATGCAGAAACTCAAAGCGAATCAGTTGAGTACCTATGGACGAGACGCTGGGAACAGTCAGAACCCCGTAATAAAGACCTGATCAAAGAACCATTTAAAAAGTCCCTGGCTGGGATGGCATAAGGGCTATATGGACAACGCTTAATCGAATAAGAACGGAACAAGGAAGATGCAACTACCTACTTCACAAATAGGGAATGGTAGACTCTCCACTTTGCGAATGTGGAGAAACGCAGACAATCAAACATATGGTTGAGTCGTGTCCCATTACAATGTTCAAAAAAGGATTAACAAAACTACACGAGGGTGGACCAACAGCTATAAAATGGCTTGAAGAACTAAATACTCGTCTGTGATTTTTATTGCTATTAGTATTGATGTTATTATAATTTACTATACCTACTATAACCTACCATACTAACATTTTATATATTTTATTACTTGTTTTTAAATAGTTATCTTAATTATCATATTTATTTATTTGTTTTAATTTTACTAACTTTATCTATAACATTTCTCACGTTATCTAAAGTCGAATATGTCATATGCAAATAATAATAACAGTTTTAAAGTTTTTTTATTTCTAAAATGTCTTCATTAAAAAAAGATTTGACAGAAAAATTTATACTGATTGTAAAAAATCATCCAATAATGTATGACATGACCTTACGAGAGTTTAAGGATATAAGAAAAAAGATTATATATGGGACAATGTTATAAGTCAAGAAATGAACGGAGAAAAATGTAATTTAATGTTATAACTTTTAAATAAAAATTTTTTTTAGTAATTATATATACCTATATTGTACATTATAATATATGATTTATTATTTGGTAGTACCTTATAAATTTACTACCTTATAAAGTTGCGCATATATTGTTGAAAATATTAAAAAAAATGATCGATATATATAATACATTATAAAGGTGAGCAGACACTGCTGCGGTGGCGTTGGCGGTGATTTTCATAGTTACCATGTTTTGACACACCTATGGTTTTAATTGGAGATGAGGCGTTTGCCCTAAAATCTTATTTAATTAAGCCCTTTCTACGAAGACTATCAAGAAGTGACAAAAGACTAGACAATTATAACTACAGACTATGCCGAGCAAGGTGTGTGGTTGAAAATGCCTTCGGTATTCTAGCAAAAAAATGGAGAATTTATAAAGGTGCGATAGAGGTTAAGCAGGAAAAAACTAAAAAAATAATTTTAGCCCTGTATTTTGCACAACTATCTCCGCGTGAAAAATGTTGATGTCGATACAACTTCATACAACAAAATTACGGAATGCATCGATATGATGTAAATAAAACACAAAACAGTAGTGAATATACGTGTATCATAGGTGGAGATTGGATTGAATTTTAGGGGGGCTTAAATGTCAGTTGTGGCAAAATAAGTACCTATTTTAATATTTTATACTATGAAATTTAATAATTTTGATCTTTTTAGAGGGCTAAGCCCCCCAAGCACCCCCCAATCTCCGCCTATGACGTGTATCAAGTACGACCACCGCAGCATTCACCGCAGATTTTAACGCGGCGATGTGGGTACGTAGTACCATTGATTATAGAATAGATCTATTCTATAATCAATGGTAGTACCAATGTGATAAATGTGATACATTTTAACGTCACCGCCATCGCGGGCCGCGATGGCGGTGACGTTAAAACGATTCGCGGCAGTGCGCACCTTAATAAATATCTTGAATATACAATACACAATTATTTATTATTAATTAATTGTAAAAATTGACAAATTGTTGTCGTACATGCAATGCTTCATTTGTTTCTTTTCGATTATTAATTTCGCTTTCTTCTAAGGCACCAATTATAAACTGATCCTGATCTAACTCTTCATCTTCCATATCACAATTTTTCAACCGTAGATAATTATGTAAAATATAGGTTGCTGATATAACTTTAATAGTTGTTTCTTCTTTAAGTTCTATAGGCCTGTTGTAAATTCGAAATTTTTTGGGTTAAATGCCAATTGCGTTATCAACTACTCGCCTTGCTCTGCATAGTCTATAATTAAAAGTATCTAATCTGGTATTATTCCTGGACAGGCGCGGATTAAGGGGGGGGGCGAAGAGGGCGTACGCCCCCCCCAAAATCCCTAAAATAGGTTTAAAATATATTGGGTTTTTGATTATTTTCGTGGTTTCGTGCTTCAATACAACTACTAATTTGAGTAATATACAATTACACTAAATCTTTATATTGACGTTTTCTATACATGGTTAAGTTTCATAGTATTTTGACATATTTTGACTTATTTATAGAAAATTTAAATTTTCGATTTTTGTAAAATTTTTGTTTTTAAACATCTATAAAATTTAATTGTCAGACCGAAAACTCTTGAAAATTTAATACAAGGTTTAAAATAAGTTAAACTTATCGTAATTAAAAACGTTTTATAAGCTCTTAATGCTCAAATTTGTATAAAATGTGTAAAAATCACGATAATTTGCAAGTTATTTTGTAGATAAAAATTCATAAAATTTCTTCTGTTCATACTTAAGGTTAAATTTTTTTCAAAATATTATATTGATTTTTAAGCCACTTATAGGCATTTAAAATATTCGATTTTTTTACATTTTATTTTTATAATCGGTGATAAAAAAAATTTGGCTCGTACAAAATACTTGAAAATTTAATAAAAGATTCCACAGAAGTAGTTCTTATTGTCATTCAAAAATTATTAAAATCCATAGGCACAATTTTTTTTTATAAGCGTTTGAACAGCGAATATTGACATAAAATTACATGTAAAGTATAATATAATGTATAATATTCTAGACTGACAAACTATGTCGCTGTATGCAACTGTCAACCCATCCTAATTGAAAAATATATTTATCGTTTCAAAATGAAATATACTTTTTACAATATTTATAAATAACAATGTATATATATCCTAGACAAACATATTAACTCCGTTCAGATTAAAAAGGTTAGGATCTCGAAACTGGCCAAAGTGTTCCCTTATATATTTTAATACCTTTTTAATCATGACCTCCCCTTTCGTTGACATTATTTTCAAAGCCCGCGCTCTCCCGGAACATGTTCAAAAAAATTTTCGAAAAATCTCGTTTCGACAATAGTCCGACCGCGGCCGTATTGCTACATGCTCTACGGCGGTACTCACTTTCGAAATTTATATCTCGAAACTGTCCAAAGTGTTCCCTTAGATATATTAACACCTTTTTAATCATGACCTCCCCTTTCGTTGAAATTATTTTCAAAGCCCGCGCTCTCCCGGAACATGTTCAAAATAATTTTCGAAAAATCTCGTTTCGGCAATAGTTCGACCGCGGCCGTATTGCCGCATGCTCACATTAATAAACGTAGCAACAAAAGTATACAATAATAGGTTGGTCTCACTGAATTTATCGGATACGGTTATTAGTTAGCAATAAAAACCATTAACTTGGCAATACATTTTTGAGAACCACTGAATTTTTCTTATCACAATTAGTCTATTATTGCTAATGTAATTTTGGTTATATATATTATGAAGACTTAATTTTGAAGAGGCTTGAAAACCTTTATTTTTTTTCTCTGTTAACTACTTCCTTAGGTCACGTATAAAATGTATATAAAAAAATATAGGTAGGTACCTAATTTATATAAAAAATGTCTAGTATTACAATTAACTTAAAATAATAATTGACTAAACTGTACAAGACTAAACATTTCAGAAAATTCTTATGAAATAGTTTAACAGTATTTATTCCTTAGTATTGAATAAAATTGTTTTTTCATTGCCCAAATTCTTGTCGTAATAATGATGTGAGCCACATTAGGTCTTTAGTTTTCAGTCTTATTGTACATCGCTTGTAGAAAAATTTTTTTAAATTTTTATTTGTGTTTAAGTAAAATACTCTATATGTACATTGTAATAATGTTTAAAAAATTATTTACTTAAATAGTATTTTTGGATACAAATATTTTATACTTATGCATTTCTTTCAAAAAAAATCTTAATATCATGATACTGGAAGCTTAAATTCCTCCAACTAATTTCTGACTACAGATGGCCGTGTATTATCATTACATTCATTCAGTAGCTAAATATTTAATAATAAATAATATTATATTTAACCAATTTTATGGTTGCTGGTCGGGATCGAAGAAGTTGGTTTACTATTTTTGAAGGACTGTAATTACAAAGTAGAAGTAATCTAAAGAAAACATTTTTTATTTACTTTATGATCCAAACAAAGCGAATGTAATGTTAGAAATTCTTGGAATTATAACTAAACTGTAAACTTATAATTCTTATAAGTTACATAATTACATAGTTACATAAATTTACATTTATAAATTAATGTTAATTTTAAGTTTAAAAAATTATAATACGTAGATAAGAGGATTCGTATTGAATATTTTGAAATATATAGCTGATAACTTATCAATAACTGTTCTTATCTCTTTTTATATAAGAATTTCATATTCTAATGCTTAAACTACAGAAATGTAGAATATACCCGTTGTATAGTTTATTTATAATTTTGTGTGAAACCTTTGAACTTTTAAATCATAATATTTGTGAGATCTGACAAATGATTAATGGGTCATCCAATAATTTTGATAATGTGTGCATGTAATTTTCTCTAAATGTTATTAGTTCGAAAGTGAGTTGTAAGCGGTGTGCACTGTTAACTAATTTCTGCAGTTAATAATGGATAATAAGGATGACGAATTACCCGACAAAGATGCGGCCAAAGAATTTTATGCTAGATATGAACCCAAAGAAATACTGGGCAGGTGTGTTTAAGTAATTTTGTTTATTAATAGCTAACTTTTTTTTTTTTGTAAAATTTTGGTGTGTTTTAATCCTTTACATTAAACGATGTTTTGGTTGTATTCTAGAGGTGTCAGTTCAACTGTAAGGCGATGTATTGAAAAAGAGACTGGAATAGAATTTGCTGCTAAAATTATAGATCTCAGCAATGATCCAGAAAGTAGAGAAGCTACTATGGAGGAGATTAATGTGCTTAGATTGGTTATTGGACATGAATATATCAGTAAGTAATTATTTTATTTATACCATTATTCATTTTTAACTTTCTACAATGTTAAATTTAATTTTAGTCCATTTGCATGATGTATTTGAGTCTGAGACATTCATATTTTTGGTCTTTGAACTCTGCAGAAACGGTGAATTGTTTGATTATTTAACTAATGTTGTAACATTGTCCGAAAAAAAAACCCGGTATATAATGCGGCAACTATTTGAGGCTTTACAACATGTCCATAAGCAAGGTGTTGTGCACAGAGATATTAAACCAGAAAATATTTTACTTGATGATTCACTAGACATAAAACTCACAGATTTTGGATTTGCAAGTGTTTTAAAACCAGGTCAATTACTTAGAGGTAAGTTGACAAAAAATAATTAAAATTGTTACATATTTTTCTTAAAAATATTGAAACGTGTTAGTGTATTAAATCAAATTATTTTCTATAATTATCTATTGTTATAAAACTTTTATATTTTTGCTAATAATATAATTTATTTTGTATAAGTAATTTTTCGGGAGATACATGAATTGAGAGCTACAATAATACTCAAACTTATATAAATTAGCTGGTGCTAATTCGGTATGCGCTCTACCGGTTTGTGTGTTCTACACTCGGTCTAAGTTCGGTATGCGGATATTGGACTGTAATTACTGTATAATATGCATTATCTGCCTCAGTTTTATATAATATGTTGGGTATTTCAACTGTTAATAATAACGATAATATCTAATTATCTTTAGGAACTTTAAATTGTATTACTGTTGGTTTTACTTTTATTACAGTCGTCACACAACGCTTACAAAGGTTGTTCATTACGAATATAATATATATTTTTTTTAAATATTTTTAGTATTTCGTGTTTTATTTATAAATTGTAATGGCTGTGATGATGTTTCGTGAGTTTTATGCTACAGTAGTTCCAAATGAGATTGACATACGATGACTGTAGGTCATACCGACTCAGACACTTGTCTATAAAGAATCATTAATGAAATATAAAATATAAAATAACCGACTTGAACACTTGTCTGTAAACAGTTATCAATAAAATAATATAAAAAATATAAATATACCGACTCAGACACTTTTCAGTAGAGCGCATACCGAATCAGCACCAATTAGTTTATTTCTTTAATATTTTAATATATTTCACTAATAAAATTTTTTTTTAAATTAATAGTAATTTTAACGTCCAATACTTTTTTTCTCTAATACTTTTTTTTTATTGTTTCAGATTTATGTGGTACTCCAAATTATTTAGCACCAGAAGTATTAAGAGTAAATATGTTTGATGATGCAGAAGGATATGGGTTTTCCTGCGATCTGTAATTATATTGTTATATATATTTAATTCTTACCTTATTGTTAATAATATGGTTTTTTGGAACTATATTATTTGTTGGATAAAGACCTGTAGCAAGATGAAATCATCAAATTTTAGGAAGGGGGGAGAGACATAAAAAATAATAATATAATGCATAACAATATGTTACAAAGTATATATGCTTATTTAATACTTGTTGAGGGCTAATCATTAAGTTCAGGATGCCATGCTCCTCTTGCACCTTCATGGCTACGAGCTTATGGAAAATTGAATACTTTTGTTAAGAAACTTTACAATAAGCTTTAGACATTGTGTGTTAAGGTTTCTAAGGATATATCAGGAATATACATGTTTGCACATGGAATATCAGAAGATTTTTAAATTAGAGTGAATAAAAGTAATTATTTGTAAAATAACAAAGTATAATTTAAACATCATAACTCTGCAAGAGATGAGATGGGTGGGGGATGGTAGTATTAGACAAACAAAGTAAAAAATCTTATATATTGGATATGAACATAACAGACATACATTTGAAGTAGGATTTATAATAAATAACATATTATTGGTAAACAAAAAAAAATCAAATGATTGAATATGTTTCATATAAGAATTAATGGGCAACATATTGTAATATTCAGTTATCACTCATCAACCAAAGAAATAAATGGAGAAATTATAGATATGTTTTATTGTTAACTTGAATAGGCATATAATACAGATTAAAATAATAATGGGGGACATAAATGCAAAATAATAGGTATAGAATAATTATTGCTAAGGAAAATCTTCATATCATTTCCAATGATAATGGAGCTTGTCTTATATGTTTCATAATGTCCCAAGGTATCATTATAAGCAGCACATACTTTTAGGGAAAGGATATCTACAAGCAGACACGGATATCAATATCCTCTAATACGACAACTAAAAATCAAATTGACCATGTAAAAATAGGTATAAAACATCATTCATAGTTCAAGAATGTCTAAAGTTATAGAGGAGCAGATCCAGGTCCCAAAAATATTTAGTAGTAGCAATCATTGCTGAAAAGTTATCGGTTAACTAGAAGGAGAATAAAAATTGGAGGAAAACAAATATAACTGAGGTAGATAGTTTTAAAAATCCTTTAAAAATTGTACAATATAAAGTACAAGAATAACAGAAGAACTCTGAAATATAAACGAAAAGATGAAAATAAAATTTTCTATTTGCGAAGCTAAATGGACAAATATCAAAAACATAATTCAGCTGCAAAAAATGTCAAAGCAAAACCCAATAAAAAAAAAATCACTGGTTCAATGATGAATGTATGGAATTAATTAAGAAGAATAACAACGCTTGCATAGAAATGTTATACAATCCATCGGTATAAATTCCAGTGAAATTTAAACAATTCAAAGAGTTAGCAATTAAGATAAATAGAAAACACCAAAGACTAAAAAAAAAAAAAAACACTTGAAAGAGTATTGAATAATATAGGAACAACCCAAGGCAGTTTTTTTTTAACACTGGAAATGGCTTAAATAAGATTTTATACCATTTACACTCTTCTTTAACAATGACTTAAATGATCTTCTTTCTGACTCAAGAGATATATAGTACAATATTTTAGAAAACATTTTGATACTAAGTATAAAAGTAATAGTATTAGAATCAAATAATTAAAGAACTGACCATCATATGGCTGATTTAGAAGAAGAAAGACTGCAACAGATCATATTTTTACAATAAGACAACTAATGTCAAAAAATTCTATAAATATAATAAAGATCTTCATATTATTTTTGTAGACTTAAAACAAACATATGATATTATTGAGCATAAACAACTGGACAATATTAAAAAAAAATTGGTATTCCTTGGAAACTGGAGAAATTAGATGAAATATGCATCCTAAAGATATGTTAAAAATTGTATTGTATGGGGGGGGGGGGAGGAAGTAAACATTTGAATGTAAAACTTGCTTGAGGTAGGGAGACTTATTATCTTGCTATTATGCTATTTAATCTTGTCGGAAAAAAGTGGTAAGGAATACACTAAAAAAACGTAAAATGGAATATGCAGATTATATAGCTATTTTAGGATCATTTTTAAATTAAATAACTAAAACTAAAACGTGGGCTTAAATTTTAATGAAGCTAAAACAAAATACTTGGTTATGTCAAGACAAGTAACCCTAAAGAATTAATCGATATTTGTTTGAAATGTAAAAGAATTTAAATATCTGGGTGTAAATAATGGGATTAATAACATACATGACAAGGTTAATCTCAGTTTGAGTGCAGCTAATAAAAGCTATTTATGTAATGAAAGAGATGTTCCTATTGAAGCTTCTGCCACGTCAAACAAAAGAAAGATTATGTACAACTTATCTATGTACTATAGTGATATAATGTAAAATATAGGCTAGCAAAAAAAGGTGATAAAGTAAAACTTGCTATTTTCAAAAAGGAAAATACTTCAGAGAATTTATTGTAAATAATAAAATTATTATAAACAGGATCCATGTATAATGTAAATTTATTAATTTTTGGTTAAAGTAAAAATGATAAATTACAAAGACTATGTATTTAATGCTACTTATTATAAAAAACTAAAAATTTGCCAATTCCTCAGTAGCAAAAGTGAATAATGGGCTGGATATGTATGGGGTACAAAAGGTTATAAGGAAAATTTTCACTGGAATACTAAGCGGATAAAGACCCATAGAGAGACTGAGCTAAAGGACCAGTAGATATGGTAATCAGAGACTTAATAAGAATGGATTATATTAACATAATTAAGGATAGAAAATAGTGGAGAGGAATTTTGGAATCATCAAAAGACTTAAATGGTCGGTTTTGAGTCTGAAAAGAAGAAGTAGGATTAATTTATCTACTAGGTGAAATTAAATTCAAACCAAAATATTTAATAAAATATTGTAGGTATACGTAAATGAGATACATAATATGATACTTTAGGAGTATTCTGTTAAAGTAGTATTAAACTACTGGGTTAAACACACAATTGTTGGGTTGAACCTGTTTATGACAGTTTTGCTTTTCGATCAGGGTTACTACTCAGAGAAGAAATTGTCAAAGTCTGTAATTTATAATATATAGACATTATTATATTACATACGTGATTTACTAAACACTTATTATTAAATATGTTTACTTATATAATATATATATATTTTGTTCATTTCATTCTAAAGACTTTTTAACATTTATATAATAAATATTTTCTTTTATAGGTGGGCATGTGGTGTGGTGATGTATACATTGTAAGTGATTTAATTAGTAATATACTAGGTAAATAATATAATTTAAAAATAAAAATTCCAATATTTGAATTTATTACAGATTAATTGGTTGTCCTCCATTTTGGCACCGTAAACAGATGATTATGTTGAGAAATATTATGGAAGGAAAATATTCATTTGATTCTCCAGAATGGCAAGATATTTCTGGTAAAAATAATTAGTTATTTAAGATAGAAGATTATTTGAAAACTTATAAACATATATGTATGTTTATATATTATATATGGTATTTTGTTTTCAAATATGTATAGATTCACCAAAAGATTTAATAAGAAAACTTTTAGTCTTGGACCCAAATGATAGGTTAACTGTAAATGAAGCACTGGAACATCCATTTTTCAATGTGAAAGTAAGAACATACTATTTAAATAGAGCGCAATTTTTAAAATTATTGTTTTAATTTTAGATGTTTGATCAAGAAATTGCACCACTTAAAAGAACACTTAGCATGAGATCAACAAAATTCAACGAAATATCCCAATTAGCTAAACAAATAAAAGTACGGCCATTTAATGCTCGTAAGAAATTTTTATATGCTATTCTTGTCGTGCGTGTAATGGTAAGGTTATTAAGATTATTACCTTGTTCAACTGGTAAGATTTCAGTGAATTTGGTTAAACAAGACCCCTACAGACATAAAATTTTGAGAAAAGTAAGTCGAACATTTAGCTGTTTTTACATTTATACAACTGGTGATTTAAAATGTTTATAGCTTATTGATGCAATGGCATTCAGAGTATATGGTCACTGGATTAAAAAAGGTGAAGGACAAAACAGAGCAGCTCTCTTTGAAAACATACATAAGACTGAATTGAAAGTAATTTATATGAGTAATTTATCACCATCTCTGTAGACTTTGAGTAGTATGATAGTAATATTTAAGGTAGTCATTATGGTTTAATTATTTTATAAAAATAATCGACCTAAGCCCAATTAAAACTAATGTCTTCCGTTGTGAACTTTTATCTGTTATATTGTATTATTGATATTAAGTGATTGTTATTAATTCTAGTACAGTTGTTTTTAATTTGTTAAATATTAATAAAATATTGTTTGAAATTGTTCTTATAGAAAGATTTTTTTATAGACCTACTAACAATACATTAAAGAATTTAAATATAACAAATATAATAATAGAATTTTTTTTAAATAAAACTACTTATATATAAGCTTTGTGATGAATAGAAATATCAAATAATTTTTATGATTAAGTTATGGCAAATTTTTGTTTAATAGATTTTCTGATCTAAAGATTTAAAAAAATAAAGTTTTTTATTTCTTATTAGCTATTGGGTGTAATATTAAAAACAATGAACTTGGTATTATTTAATTTATTTTGATAATATTTAACTTTTAATTATATTAATACCTTAAAAATTGTAGGTGTCTATACATTAGTTTAGAACACCTTAAGTTCTGTTGTGTCTATTGATTACCAGTACATAGTTACAATTGTTAATATTAAGTTATTAATTAATCATAAATATATTAACAAAATATCATATATGAGTTTTTTATACTTATTAATTTTTTTTCTGTTAAACTGAAAAACTGGAAGGGTCTGATTAGCCCTCTTCTTTTTGTATAAGTAGCTTTCAAAGTATTTGAGTCCCGTATAACTATGTTTAAAGAAATTTAAAAAAATAAATATTTAATACACTTGGTTAAATTTATTAAATTTTCAGAAAGAATCATTAAATTGATTGATTTAAACTTTTGATACTATATTTAACAGATTCATTTTAAAAAGTTCTAAAGCATGTATTTGTTTGGTTACATTAACTTTATATTATTTTTATTTTGTAATTGTTATATAAAAACACATGAATTATATTATTAATATTTATACATAATCCATGTGTCAAATACCTAATTAAATTTAAATGAATAATTCAATGGCACTAATTTAAAACGTTTTATTTATTATTACTTTTCTTTCTGATGTTATCAGATTTTACTTGCAATTGTTACTACTAATATTTATAATCAATGATAATATTTAATATTCATAGCAGAATATTTAAAAACCGTTTAAAAATTAAACTTTAAAAAGTAAGCCTTTAGAGTCACTGAATACTCAAACTACTAATAAGTAAATAAAATAAGAATCTTCAAGGCAGTGGCGCAATCAGGGTTAGGGTTCAGGGTTGTGAGCCCTTTTCCAATTATGTGGTTTGCTCGAAGATAATTGTATACCAAAGTGGATCGTCGAGAAGAACCTTACCCCATTCTTCCTATTTAACACTTTCTGACATTAAATGTTGTTCAAATGTATAACCCCTTTTCCTTTAAAATAAATGCTGGTTGTGCCACTGGTTAAAATATTACGTATTATTGTATTGTATGAACAATTATAAGGTTAACATTTAAATTCACACTACGCTACATCCTACACTATTACCTTGAGATTTTAGCGCGCGCACGGAAATAGGTAACCTAGTAGTGGCTACTAATGACCGCTTGTGCAGTTTCCAGGTGACAAACGAAATTTTTTTTTTGCTGTGTCACGACGAATTTTATTTTTAAGAACAGAAATCATATACGATTATATATATTTCATATTTGTATGTATATTTAATTAAAATCGAAATGCTCCCACACATATATTGTCATAGCGTTCCCTTGGCCCAATTGCCGGTCAACGACGTGCACATTTTTTTCGCATACTTATTCCCCTGGCGTCACCCGAAATTCAAGTTCCGCTCGCATGCACACACACACACGCATGCTGCCACGCTGCTCACATTACGGGGGGAAAAATACGGCTGGGTTTCTTGCAATAGAGTTTCTAGTTGGTGGCAGCCGTTATCAAGCCTCCCCTCCTCATTAAATATAACTGATCATAGCCTAACCACACGACACTACTACTGTTGTACTACACAATTTCTATTAACCGTACGCACGATAATATTGTGCGATGAGCCCACATTGCCAATTACACTAAGTACGCGCGCATAAAACAAAACGTTGCCAATTTCATTGACCGCATTTGTTTCGACGAATAAATGGACATTTTTAAAATATTACATTGTACATAGGTATGACTTTTTTGTGTATATATATGTATACATATGTTGTTCGTTACTATAGGTATTATAGTAACATGGTATGAGATCGAAATTTAGTATGTTATTTTTTTTAAACAAGTCGATAAATGTTGATAAAAATAATGCAATTTATAATATTTTGTTGTAGCGTATGATCATTGGGCTATTAAATTACCAAGCAAAAACAGTGGGAGAGTTTCGAAAACAATAGTTCGACAATTTCGATAAAACGCGGTACACTCTTGTAAACAATATTTTACATTACCTACTACTATTACTGTATCATTTTGTGTATACGGTACACGAAGGCGACGTTAACACTGTATTATGACAAACCCGTGTATGTAAAGTAATAAAAATACGTTATATTATATATGTATATATATAAGGCCAGGGGCGGACAACGTGCGCATACACACACATTAACATTGTCGAAACACTACGCAGCTTTCCATGCACACATCGTATTTCACACAAAAGGACATGGGACCGCGTTTTGCCGCGCGTTCGCGTTCTCCATCAGAGTCCAACGGTGTGAGTGTGTGTACGATCTACGGTCACCACCGCCATCCATCGTCTGCCGCCGCCACTACCGTCGTCGTCATCGTCGCCGTTGTTGTGCCGTCACCGTCGTACGCGCACGACTCAATACGGACGCCACCGGAGGCCACGCCTACCCGGTGGACTTGTACGCGTCGGATTGGATGGCGGCCCGGACACGTGAACAACCGCCAGCGTGCAGCGCCCGGGCCCCGCCGATCATTTCGGCTTGCGAAAATCCTATGCGCACCACGTAGCCCGCCGCGCACCCGGCAACACACAGGCAGTAGCCTCAACGGCACACAGCGAAGACCGACCCGTGGGCATTTTAATAGCGTTTTTTTTCACTTTTTTTTTTCCGTTTTTCTCAATTGACTGGATCGACGTGTGTGTTTGTGTTTGTGTGTGTGCGTGCGCGTGTGTGTGTGTATTTATTGTGTTAGTGTGTGTCCGTATAACTGTGCGTGAGTGTGTGCAACCGATTTTTCCGTTTTAGTGATTTACGCTACTTTTTGTTTACCATCACTGCCACCGTTGCAAGTAAACGTAGTGACGAGTAATCGGGAATTACTCTGCTGGTAATTGGATTTCAAGAGGAAGAAAATTACAATCGACGAAAAGAGGAAAAAAAAGTGATTGTTAATATATTTTATTCGCTCGTCCGCGTAACGAACTCTTAGTTTCCTGTTGCTCGTTCGTGCGTCATTCAACATGAAGCGGTCGCGACGAGCGTGACTAGGCACTGCAGGGCGTCTCGCGATTGTGTAAATGGTGTTTGCGTCCAGGGTACTGTGATATGTTTGCTGTTGACACGTGGACGACGACGGAGGAGGTGGCTTGCCCGGGCCAGCATGAGCATGAGATGCGGGCTACAGACACTGCTTGAGGCTGCGCAATTCGTCGAGTTACAGGAAGAGTTCGAGAAACAACAGTTGGTCACCTTACACGCAGCTGGTAATTATAACAATATGACTTCTAAATTATTTTATAGAGAATTGAGGTGGAAGAATAAATATTATTATTTTAATACGTTTAGGAAAAATAAAAATAAAATAGAAAAGTTCTATTTTCTTTGGTCGTGCACATTTTTATAATGTTTACCCGACCTCCGTGGTATAGCTCTTGTGTTGTGCACACCGTGCTTGTGCGTAGAACGGCGCGCGTTAGAAGTCAAGGGGGGATGAGCATTTTGCATTGGGTGGAGGGTTGGTTCGGTGTAGAGGTGTGTGGATCGGGTCCTCGAGGGCGGCGATCATAGTGGTAAATGAAGATTCCGTGAACGGATAGAGAGCGGGCGTGGCTGGGCGCACACTGTATTTGTGGAATGACCTTCGTTGTCCTCTCTCTTACAACGTGCGATGCGGTGTGGTGGCCACTCGCTGCCGCCTTCGTCATTACCGTCGCGTCGGCCGCCTTTACCAGAGTGTGGATTCTTGCGTGCGGGCCCGAAGATACAAGCGTACTGAAGGTCATGTACTGCGGAAAAACTCGCCCTCTACCTCATCTACCCGCCGGTACACGCAAATATACAGACTTTTCGTGCGAACACATGTGAAGTATGTGTGCGCGCGCGTAAACATTTGCCACATGGCTCCCCCACTGGCCGCATATCGAATCCCCACCTCTCACTCTCTAAAGCTTTCCTATACCGTCGAAATTTAATTTTTTATTAATTTCAATTACTCATTGTATCGCGTGTATCGAATTATTGTAGTGTAACTTGGTTTATTTTCAATTGTTACGTTGGCCATCCTGATGGTAGCACACGGTCGACCACGTGGAGTTCTCGCCTGGCCCTGTCAGTCAGCGTCAATGCGTTTTTATTATTATTTTTATTTTATTATTATTATTATTATTATTATTACTACTACTATTACTACGATGCTACATGCGGAATCTATCCCCCACTTTAAACACTGCGTGTACTGGACGTGCGTATAAACACGCGGTGCCATGAGATCGATTTGAAATGGAAATGTAACGCACCACTTTGTTCTTATTTCTTTTGCATGTCTGTGTACTTGAACACCCCACTACTTTCTCTTTTCTTCTTTTTAAAATTACATTTTATTCTCTCAAATAATAACTATAGTTGTGTATACACGTACATTACATTTATTCATAGTTAACGATAGATGTTATGTACAATGCTGGATACTGATTCTTTCCGTGAAGATATTGTTATATAAATTGGCTGAGGTGAAAGCGCGAACTCTGGTTTCCGTAACGTCAACTAATTGGTTTCTAATTTTCCAGCACGCGTACCGCCGTAGTTGGCGAACCTGAGTTTCCTCAGTGTACATTTCCCTCCTAAACTCAGAGATGTTCGGACAACTGTGACCAATCTTGTTGTCTCTAGTTTTCTGTAGTTTATATTCCGCCGAATATTGTTTTTCTCGTCCCCCTTACCGTTCGACATTTATATCACGAACTAGTCTTGTGTGGTAGGTATTGCAAAAACGAGCACAAAAACTAATAGACAGAACCGATCAGTTGGCTGAAAGTCTTGGTGCTTCACCGTTTTTCAAATATTGATTGTGCCTATGATGGACTTATACATTATAACATTATAATTATTGAGAAGATTAACCTGTAATAAGTTTTTATTATTGAACAATAAAATGCATTAAAACTGATATTTTATAGATTAATTATTCTAGCAATAAAAAATATAGTACCTGGTATAATGCAATTAAATATAAATTTATACATGGTACGTTTTTCTTGATTATCCACTACATTAAGTCATTACATTATATAACCAATGATTCTGTTGGCTCGTTTTCTTTCGCTGTTATATGTGTTATTAAATTCATAAATTATACTCATATTTATACTTATGAATCACGAAAATTTGAGGGTATTTATGAAATATTAGTGAACTGATTCATTAATTTATGAGAAGGATGAAAAAAAAATTAGAAAATTTACTGAATTATGTATTTATATTTACCTTACTTGTACTTTACTTGTTTACTTACTTACTAAATTGTTTGTTTAATTAAAAATTGTTATTATTATTAATTTATGATTTATTTTTTAAAAAAAAGAGATAACTAGGTTAATTTAAAAAATTCTTTGTCTGTTGATATTGCTATTTTATTATTTATAACTTAACTTTACCTACTTCATAAGTAAAAAGTTTATCGACAGATGTATGAGTACTTAAGATTGTTTGCAATAATTGAGTTATATTTATTTACATTTGTATTCCAGTTATTTGTTAAAATATCGTTTATAACATCTCAAACTTTTTGATTTTTTGCGTATCAAAAAAAAAAAGACAATTTTATTAATTTACTGTCGGTTAGTCAGTAGTTTTTAGTACAATTTTTTTCTTGATTTAAAATTATATTACTTTTCATAGTAAATTATAATTATCTTTAAAAGTATTGTTAAAAATTTAAAAACCAGTGTAATTTTATAAGTATTTTGTACTTCAATTAATATTTGTCAACATTTCATGGTAATACGTAATATTATTATATTATTATCTAATTATGATTTAGATAGCTATAATATTATATTAATATTAAATTAAAATCTCGAAAACGATACTAATCCCAAATTTGTATGGAATATCTATTTGAATCCTATGATTTATTTTTGCTATCACTGAGCTCAGGTAAATTGTCGTGACCAAAATTTGCGACATGAGACGAATGCCTCATACTGAGTTGTACCTTTATTGCTTTTTATATTCTAAAATAAATGAGACTTTATATATATATTTATATATATATATGCACATAAGTTAATTTATCGTTTATTAATATAATGTTAATTTAAAAATGAAGTCAGAATAATAATATTTGATGCTATTTGAATTTATAATGCTAGTTTTGAAATAATATTGAGTTAACTTTTTAAGTACTCGTTATAACCTAATTAAACTTGTTATTTTTTGTTTTTCTTATCACAAATTATTGTTTATTATTGCTATTCCTACCAAGTATAAATAATGAATCATAAATATTACCAAATTATTTAACTATAAAGTATGATAATAAAGTAAAAAAAAATAAAAGTATGTAAATCAATAATTTGTATAACTATAAAGTTTGATATATAAATTATTGATTTACAGATACGAATAAGTATTATCGTATCTTTTACTGATATTGAATATGATGTTGGTTGATTATTATTATTCCTTGACTTTATGTACTTATTTTTTATTTTATTTATATTTTTATAAAAACTTCACACGTATTTATAATGTTAATTTAATTTGATAACAGTAAATATGTGCAGATGTGAGATTTAAAAAAAAACTCAAATTAAATGTAATTTGCTAAAGTTATGAAATATTTTTATAAAAATATTTAAATTTTATTCTTAAAAATATATTTCTTTTAATTTGACTTATAGTCTTGTGGATACTGTCGATATTATTTTAACGTAAATCTCTAGATGTTTAATCGCATTCAGCATATGGTACTTGTTTTTACAAAAATATTTAAAAATTTACTCAAATGTATTATTTAATGTAATTCTATATCATATATCTTATAGGCATGTTTAAATGTAATTATTAAAAAAAAATTTAGTTTTGTTTAGAGTTTACTATAATGCACTCGTGATAAAAATAATCCAAATATTATGTCTTAAGTTAGGTTGTTAGGTTTAGTTAACTAAAAATACGATAATTATTTGTTTTTTTTATGAAATTAAAATATAGTTAAAATACTTTCTTAATTAAACGATAGTTTAAATTTATTTTTGTTTGTCTAGTCTATTTGTTTATTACGTTTTAAAACTTTTAAAATATTTATGCTCAAATAAAACCGGGTTTGTTTAATTAAATAATTCATTATTACATTTCTTAATTATTTGTATTGTACATTTAGAATAATAATAAAAATCTACTCGAACACATAACTATTTTTTTTCTTCAGAAGTAATTTTTTTGAGTATTTGTAGAATTTTTTTTTTTGAATTTCGTTTTTCGTGCACTTTGAGTAATGGAACTCGTATTGGTACTGTAACAATATTCTTATAATTTTTGTCTAAGAACGAGACTATGCTCGTATTATTTGAAATACTGTACCGTGCCCTTTTAGTGTCTTTTCTCAATGACTGTGAGAAATAGTAAATCTATAGCGTAAGAAAATTAAAATTAGAGTTAGTAAAATGAGCGCACTTACTACACGTATATTAAGTAACGCGCGTGTAGTGGATTTAAATATTAGACCACGTGGAAATAATTAAATGTCCATGACTTCAGTTTCCGCGATTCCGTGTGTCATCCTCTCCCTCTGTTGGATTATATATTCACCGCCACTACGTATGCGATTTTATTACGTTCGTTTTTCTTCGACGATAAAAACAACTGCCGCTACTCTACTACTACTATATATACCGGAGAAATGACTAATGTGGTCGTCCTTAGTTTGACGTCAATGCTCGACGTTTATTTTAATAACGTGTGTATCGAATTTGTCAGGTATGGTAGATGTTTTGTTGCGTTGCTCAGGTTTCGTACTGCGTTTCGTCGAAAATTTATGTTTTACATTTTTTTTTTTTTTTATATATAGTCTTTACAATACCGTTCGTTAAGGAAAACAATAGCAAAAACATGGAAATAAATAAAATAAAAATAAATTATTAAATCATCTAAATGTTGTTTTATGTTAATTAAAAAATAAAATGTAGTATACATTATACCATTAGAAAGCCAACGAACATCACTAGAGGTGTTTGGGTCGAAAGATACTTTGCCGTCGTGTTGCCTGACTACGTGACGATGATGATGCGGTGGGAGTGCTAGCGGTTGGTGGCAAAGCTTTATGCTGTTACTGTTTGGACGGTGGTGGATGTGTTGGAGGTGAAGGGGTCGCCGTACACGACGGCCGAAGCACATGGGCTCGGTTATTGTTGTTGCGCATGTTCTGCCATGCCGCCGTTTTCCTCTACTTCTACTCCTGCGTCGTCCGACCAACGACGTTACTGAGCAACACAACACGTTGTTGTCTACTGCTCGCCGCCCGGTACACGCGTACACACGCGCGCGCATAAACACCGGCACCCGGTCGCCGCCGGGATTTCGAGTAATCAATGCGACGTTGTCGCCTTGTGCGCTCGTCAGCCGCCCACCGTTGTACAAAATCGGCAACCGTCGAGTCGTGACCGTTTCTCAAGTGTGTATATTATTATTATAAAACATTGCGTGCAACCGTGTGTGCGCGTGCGTTTGCCAACTCGTTTTCTGCCGGTCGTGTTTTTCTATTCGATGTCTCCGTAGTTCGAACATCCCGCATAGTAGCCGGAGACCGATGCACTTACGTTTGTTGTTCGGGCTTGGTTATTTTATTTTTTAATTTCTTCTTTTTGCCTTTACGAATCGGGTGGCCGAGAACGTCAGTAGTTCAAGGGGAAGACCTTAGTGGGGGAAGGGAGTAAAGGGTGTTAAAGCAGTCTTCTATCGCCGTCGTGGGCAGATGGACTTGGGCCTCTGCCGTCGCATCAAAGTGCGCGCGTGTTCGAGTAGTATTATTGAATGCTGAACAACAACAATAACAACAACGCATTCGGTTCTGGATGTAATGGATGATATATCGTACCAATCATTAAGCCGGGTTTACACGATAGTTTTACTCGATAGTTACTTTTACGACACTGTCTCGTGTAAACGTTGTGATAGTTACTATCAGACTGTCATGATAACACTTTCAAACTATCACTGGTGCATGATAGTTGACAGTACCATCATGAAAGAAACAGTTTACCGTATACCGTGTATACGTTCATTATCATATTATCACGTTATAATATCGTTGAATACATCGAATTCAAAAATGTATTTATTATTTAATTTTTACTTCCTTATTTAATTGTCTAAAATTCTCTTAAGAGACAATTTGATGCCCCTAAACTATGTCTTCGAAGAATCCATTTTTGTACCCATATTCTATTTTTTTTTTTTTACTTTTTCTTTTAATGGCAGTTAATTCCTCAATAACGCGAATAATTCTGAATTTTGCTTTGTCTGACATTGTGAAAAAATTCAAATAAAGTTATAATTTATTTGAAAAACTTTAATTTAAAAAAAAAACACATTAAATAAACCTTATAATCACATTTTTATATACAAAAACATAATCAACTATCATGTATGATAGTATTTCAACACTATAATTTTGTTGCGTATAGATACTTCACTTTCATGACAGTAACTATCAGGCATTATCACGTTAGTAACTATCGCGTAAAACTATCATCGTGTAAACCCGGCTTTAAAGATAATGTTGGCTACGATCTCCATAGCGTATTTTTTCTATTCGTCGTGATCACTATGCCCTATTCATCCATCTATCCTCCTTGTGTCCGCCAACGATGCCAAGGAAATTAATTTGACATTTTGTTTTTTCATTCTTTCAAACCAAGGAAACAAAAATGCTACATGCAATCTTTTTTCTCTTGGCGATGATAATTGACATAACATGAAGAATCGTTGGGGCTTTACGGTCTTTCTTTAGTTTTTATTTTTCGGGTTTCTTGGCCTCCTTCACATAGTACTATTGGCTTTCTATCAAACTGGCATAAGTTAAGTTTGAAAATGTAATGAACTGCCACTATAGTTGTTATTTCGTCCAGTGTTTGTTGGAATTGTCAATGAGAATTGCTTATCGATTATTTGCCATTGGAGTTAAGAATTCAAAATGTCCGTGGTTTTTTACCAGTATTATTTTTAATTCTCGACTGAATTCTTAATGCCGGGTCATTTTTACATTGGCTACTGTCTATTACTTTTACTAGTTATAGTTTAAATTGGCCGATAATGTTTTTATATGAGCACTTATTTACAAACAACACTGTACATATATATTATAGCCATATGAGTATTAGTTATTAAGTGCTGGTAGTTTGTTATTGTTATTATTATTTCTATTAACAACGTGAATTACTTATATAACGTATGTGCTGTCATATATTACATTTTACTTTTGGTGTAATATGCTTGAATGAATAATTATTGACTTCATCGTTTGTCCTTTACCATTTTGTGTATTACAAAGTGAAAATGATAGAAGTATCTTATTTCAAATAATTTATTTTGAATTTCGAGAATATTATTTATTGAAATGCCGTATATTACTGCCGTTCCGTGAATGAATATTTCGTTTACTCTTAGCCGAATAGGTCAAAATGTCGTGTCGATGATTACATCGCGGGGTGCGGTACAATAGTATAGATATCTCCTCGTTAGAACGCCCCCACAAGTTTAATTTTTATACAGGGTGCGACGCAGCCGACTGACGAGTTTTGATGGGCTATAAATAACGAACAGTAAAACTTGGAGAAAACCTTTTTTTATTTAAATCAGTATTTAATCCCATTTTTTAAAATTATTTTTTGAAAATTATATCTCCAAGATAGCGACCGTCAGCATTGATACACTATTGTAGACGATCTCTGAAGCCCTCATATGATATTCGGCACACTTTAACTGGTATGGCCTCGACTTCCACGGTGATTTTCGATACTGGGCTACAAAATATCCACGGCAGCTCCGTGAAAGATCACTCCACTCTCCTAAAGTGACAGTGTGGTGTGCTGTGTCTCAATTAGGGGTGATCGGCCCCCTACTTTTTTGAGGACGAGAACAGGACCGTCACTGTCACGTCCGCTCGTTATGTTGTGATATTGGAAACTTATCTGCAGCATAGGTTGGACGAAATGGCTGAAGAACATGATTTGGGAGATGTATGGTTTCAGCAAGACGGAGCTACAGCGCACACAGCTAGAATTTCACTTGCTGTTTTGCGACAAATGATCCCTTGGCGATTAGTCTCTCTGAGAGGAGACATAGGTTGGCCAGCACGGTCCCATGGTTTAAGCTTTTGTTATTTTTTTTTCTGGATCTACCTTTAGGATAAGGTTTTCAGAGATCACTCACATACCATAGAAGAAATTAAACATAAAATCATCTTGGAAGTCGAGGCCATACCAGTCGAAATGTGCCAAAAATCATATGAGAGCTTCAGAGCTCGTCCACAACAATTTATCAATGCTGACGGTCGCTATCTTGGAGATATAATTTTCAAAAAATAATAATTCTAAAAAATGGGATTAAATACTGATTTAAATAAAAAAAAAAGGTTTTCTCTAAGTTTTACTGTTCGTTATTTATAGCCCATCAAAATTCGTCAGTTGGCTGCGCCGCACCCTGTAGATATACAATCATGTGTAGCTATTATAACACTTATATTCTTCAATATTAGCATATTATAATATATACGTTTATTAAAAATTATGAAAAATTGATTTCCAAGCCAAGAATAAAGAATAACTTAGAACCATAATTATTATTTTTTAATTGTTTTGTATATGAGAATATTAAGTGTTTTTTCTATTAACTTTTTTGAGACGAAGAATTACTCTTAAACACTAAACTATTTTTTAAATATTTATCTCTACAGTGGTTTCGACTCGTTATAGATTATAGATGATACCTTAAATCGGTAATTGTTTTGGGTTATCCAAGAAATATGAAATACTATCGAAACTGCTGTATCTTTTTAATGTGAGACCTTTTGGAGATTCTTCATGTTCTTCTAGATTAAAAATGGTAATCATTTTAGATTATATTAATACTATTTCTGGCTTACTCATCTTTTAGTTTTTTATTATACAGAGCCACAGACATTACATCTTAAAATCTATTCATAGCAATGTGTGTATATCGACTGTCACATTCCTTTTTGTATTGGTTATACATATCATCGATTAACATCGTAGTCATTTCTTTTTTTTTGTACTTCGCATATTTTCAGTTGTCTGAAGATAGAACTTACAATGGGTTCGAATCATCGGTATATTACTGAAGGATTAAATATATCTGAACTAGGAATTACTACTATTAAGATTAATTTTCAGTTAACCATGTTCATTCCCAGTACTGTGTATAGAGCGGTTTTCGAAATTTTTCATTTCGATCGTTGTTGCATACATATCGAATCAACAGATGGCGTTATATGATTGTTGTGATGATAACATAATAGTAGGTACACGTGTTGTCGAAGGACTTTAATGTGAATACCTTTGTTATTTGTGTTATTTTTCTTGATAATATCCGTTATTTACAAATGAATAATTAATTCGTCATTAATCATTATGAAATATTTAATTTATATTTTTACTTCGGTTTTATAGTAATTATATGTATAATATATTTATGTGTTTATGCTTTATTATTCGGAAAACTATTAACATAGATTAACTGAGCATTGTTTAGATTTATATTAATTGTATCAATTGGATGTCAAACATAAATTGAATATAGATAGGTTAGGTTATTTGGATTTTAATTTAAATGAAATAACGCATATAATTCTTATAAATATTTAAAAAAGTAACAAAAAATAACAAAATTACAATAATAAAACGTACAATGAATTTCCTTCTTGATAGTTTTTCCATTCATGTTTTAACTAAATTAATAATTCATTTTACCCCGAGATATTGAAACAAAACTAAACGCATTTCCACTGTTTGAATTGCTGATCACTTTTGATAAATATTTCATTTAACAGATTTTCTAATAAGAACAATTCAATTAATTGCTTTAAATTGAAAAATTTAATTAAAATTAATTTCTTATTTTAATAATTTAATTATTAAATAGATATCTATAAATAAATAAATAAATAAATAAATAAATAAATAAAATTATAATTTATTACAGTTAATGTATATTTGTTACTTATCGTTATTATGAAACATAATTTATATTTAAGTATTGATTTTAAACTGAAAAATGCTTTATTAATAATATTTGGAGTAAACAATAATATAATAATAATATTAATAATATTAATAAACTGCATTATTTATTTATATGATTGCATATTGAATTTTGACGAATTATCAAATAAATCTTGTTGTGATCATTATACTCCTATTTCTTTCATTTCCGTTAATTATATAGTAGATAATACAGGGTGCGGCGCAGCCGACTGACGAGTTTTGATGGGCTATAAATCACGAACAGTAAAACTTGGAGAAAACCTTTTTTTTTTATTTAAATCAGTATTTAATCCCATTTTTTAAAATTATTTTTTGAAAACTATATCTCCAAGATAGCGACTGTCAGCATTGATACACTGTTGTAGACGATCTCTGAAGCTCTCATATGATATTCGGCACACTTTAACTGGTATGGCCTCGACTTCCACGGTGATTTTTGATACTGGGCTACAAATAATCCATGGCAGCTCCGTGAAAGACCACTCCACTCTCCTAAAGTGACAGTGTGGTGTACTGTGTCCCAATTAGGGGTGAATGGCCCCCTACTTTTTTGAGGACAAGAACAGGACCGTCACTGTCACGTCCGCTCGTTGTGTTGTGATATTGGAAACTTATCTGCAGCATAGGTTGGAGGAAATGGCTAAAGAACATGATTTGGGAGATGTATGGTTTCAGCAAGACGGAGCTACAGCGCACACAACTAGAATTTCACTTGCTGTCTTGCGACAAATGATCCCTTGGCGATTAGTCTCTCTGAAAGGAGACATAGGCTGTCCAGCACGGTCCCATGGTTTAAGCTTTTGTTATTTTTTTTTCTGGATCTACCTTTAGGATAAAGTTTTCAGAGATCGCTCACATACCATAGAAGAAATTAAACATGAAATCATCGTGGAAGTCGAGACCATACCAGTCGAAATGTGCCGAAAGTCATATGAGAGCTTCAGAGATCGTCCACAACAGTTTATCAATGCTGGCGGTCGCTATCTTGGAGATATAATTTTCAAAAAATGATATTAAAAAATGGGATTAAATACTGATTTAAATAAAAAAAAAGGGTTTTCTCTAAGTTTTACTGTTCGTTATTTATAGCCCATCAAAACTCGTCAGTCGGCTCTGCCGCACCCTGTATTTAATTTTACTTCTATGTAGTTATTAATAATTAATATATTAGAAAGTATATAGTATCTAGGTTTTTGTTATGTTAATTATAATGTTTTATAATTATTTAATTTGATTTATAATGTAATATTTTTTCATGGGAGGGGGGGGGGGGGCTTGACAATGAATAATATCTCAACTGTCACAAGATTAAGTTTGAAAAATTAAGAAAGTGCTTTTTTCGTTCTTACTTTTAGTAAACATAAAATATAAAAAATTTCATGAAAAATTAACATAAAAGTACCATTATAAAAATAATGGCAATTATATGCATTATTATCATTTTATCCAGTCTAATATTGGTATTCACTTATGTATGGTTTTTGAAAATTGTTGTAAAACTTCAAATTTTGTAAGTCTTTATTTTTATTTATTTTTTTGCTGATAATTGTTTTAGCTAATCCAATAAAACGTTCCTCCATTATAGTTGATCTTAAGTACGATTTTAAACGTTTCAATTATGTTCTCTCTGGTGTTGATGAAAACATAATTCAACGAAAGTTTGATTGTTGGTAACATAATTTCAGTATTAATCATAGATATCTATAGACTATGGTTGTAAATTGTAATAATTAGGTAAATTAATGGTTACAATTTTAAGCATGGTTATCTACATGGATGGTACCATGGTTTTAAGATTCTATCTTAAGCCATGGTTAAATATAAAAACAAATTATAATAAATTTGGTCAGTGGAGGAGCTTCTGTCTGTTACCCCCTTTCCCTCTTCTGTGTACACCAGTGACTGTTCTCAAACTAACAAAATGTGTTGCAATCATAGGCGAATTATGTGTTCTTAATACATATAACCCCAAAAGAATTAAATATTTTAACACTTAAGAAATAATATTAACATAATTATATATTCTTATTATTTATTTGTTAGTACAGTAGAACCTCTCTAATCCGTCACCTTCAGGACTGGGGGTGTGGTCGGAACGCGAAAAAGGTCGGATTATCAGAATATACAGAACATTTTTTTATTTACATATTATATACATGATTATATCAGAAATTAATTACATTTTACATTACTTAGAAAAAAAGTCAATTATAGATTTTTGTTTAGCAAGTGACATTCTAGACTTAGCTGCAATATTCAACCTAATATCTACTATAAAGTGGAAAATCCAAATTGTATTTTTAAATTACATAGTATTCATATCGATAATACTATGATCGTATCAACCGGAGCGGCGGACCAGCCGAGGGCGGACGAGAGGGGTTCTACTGTATGTGATTTTATAATAGGTAAATTTTTGCATTGGTTTTTTAAAAATTATTGCTTTAATTATTTATAATATGATCATATATGCTTAGAAAGACAAAACGTGTGCGCGTCTTGTACCGATAATTTGACCGAAAATATCGGCTCTGCAATATGCAAGTAGTGGTGACATGTTTGCAACAAAAATAAGCTGATTTTTGGCATGAAGAACCGGGGCAAGCTTCCAAAATGGTTCTCCTATCTCCTTACTTCTCTATTTTTTCCTCCCCTTTTTTTATTTTGTTCATTTCACAGTGGTTTAAAATATAAAATTAAAGGTGAGAGAATTCCGTTAGTATGGACGTTTTGTTTTTTGAAAATTATTGTTTTCTGATTTGATCAGCATGTATAATTCATGATAACAAATTCACTATATATTTGTTTTTATTTGATTGAAAGTTAAGAATTATGATATCACATGGAAGAGGTACTTAATATATAGTAAACCTAATTTGTGAGATTACTATAACCACTATTTCGGTGGATGGAAAATACTTCGTTTAGTATTATAATTGCGTTAAAATTTTGAAAAAAATGTAACTGTAAATTTGATACAATGTAACAATTTCTTTTATAATAGAAAGTGCAAGCTTCAGTTTTAAATAGGTATAATTTTATAAATGTATACTTGTAAAAATTATTCAAATTATTTAGTTAAGTCATTTAGTTCTTTAAAGTACCTATGGTATGTATTAAACAATATTATATTTTCAGGTAAAAAATTTGTCTCTAAAGATAACGTTTTTTATTGCTTATAGCCATGAAAAAATAATTACGAGTTAAAAAAAAAAAAACTATTTTACTTGTTCGTTACATATAATTAACACTGTTACCTATATATGCTAATTTATGAAATACAATGTTTGTGTTTTATTAGGTATACTATTTGGTTGTGCATATTTTAATTTTATTTATAAAATTATATGTAGGTACAGTAATCATTTCGCTAAAAACGCATTAGCTCCTTTAATAATAATTAGGAAATACATGTATTTATAAGTATATAATACCTAATTAGTATAATATAACAATACTAATGAGATTTAATTTTAGCATTTATTTTTATTCGTGTATTACAATTGCATGAAGTATACGTTTAAAATATAAAAAGTAAAATGTACAGATACTTGTTGATTTCATAGACGAGCATTAATATTTTAAGTATTGCTTTCCAGCATTATAACATTTTGTTGGATACTATAGGTTCACCAAGTGAACTTGAATAGTTTGCTTCTTATACGTTTTTATAATAATATAATAAGTTGTATAAATGAATACAATAATATTATAATAAATATATAGTATATGTATATTATATTAATATAATTTTTATAATAATATAAAAAAACAATTATTAAATAATATATTATCTATTGATAGAAGTAGCATATTGCTAAGTATAATATACGTAATAAGCTTGGTATATTATAAATCAACATTAGGTATGTATTGTTAATTTTAAATATTAAAAAAATACTCATTTAATTATTATTATTAATATTATTTATATATTAATATATAAATATTTATAATGAAATATGTAAGTATATTTATATATTTAACGTACTTGTTTTAGTCTGCTCGTTTTGATTTTACATTTATTTACTTTTTATCATTTTTTTAACCAATACGATTTCTATAATCCCAAGTATTGGCTATTTTATATTATATCTATATGTCCATTATATTCTAGTTGCTATGGTTACATTGTATTTTGGTTTATTTTATAAGGTTGACAATATTTTTGGTTTAAAATAGTTCTATCCTAATGTTTCGATACTAATTATTTCACATTTTTCATCTTATAATAAACTCCATACAGCTCGAGATACAGCTTAAATCACGTCTGTGTTGAATTGTATTAGGTATATCATTAGTGACGGGATACATAAATTCCATTTTCGTCTCATAAATGTTCTATAGACACCAGAAAGTGGTGCTTAAACTATATTTTTAGTATAGTAAAATAAAAATTTCAAAACTTCCATCCACCTTATCAACTTTTTTACCTATACAAATATATATACCTATATATATATATACTTTTTTTCCTATCATTAGGAAAATCCATTCACCCTTAATATATGTAGCAATTGCTACCTTGGAAGTAAAGAAGTCAAGCGTCATTGAGTGTATCGTAGCTTCTTTTGAATTATATTTATTTTATCTATTATTTAAATATTTTTTATATTAATATTTTACCTACCCATGTATTATTATTTATTCAGCAAAACAGTTTCATACGAATTTCACGTTATTGTGTAAGTACAATGCTACATGACAATTGTCATCTCAATTGGTGTCATTAATTGTAGGATTATGTGATAAAAAATTATATTCGAACACATGTATGGTAATTTTTTACAAATAAAATTCGTTTTATATATACCTTGATGATTTGCCATTAGAAATGTGATTCAATATGATTATCGACGTTTCTATTTGTAATAAATATTAAAAAAATTACTTGTGTAACTGCTTTACATTTTGTTATATTTGTTAGAAAAACTAAAAAAAAACTTCAACTCAAAACATTTAATTCAAAAATTGATAAAAATATAAAATACATTTGAAATGTTGAAAAACCATTTAGATTACAATTTTAAAAATTTAATTAGCGAAATTAATTGATAATTAAGAAAATAATTATCCGGTTATTATGTTAATTTTCTCTCTAAACGATTTAGTATATTTAGTACAAGCTAGTTAATGTTATATTGTTGTATTGACTTTAATTCCTGGTGAAAATATCTCAATTAGCTTACAAAACTCAATCATTTAGGAGATGTATTAAAGTAGGCGAAAATGTATGAGGAGGAGTAAATAATTAATTATTTGTAACTCATTAATTGAAATTATTTTACCATGATTTATACCACTGCTGTATTCATAATTTATTCGGAATTCATATAAATTGATGAATATCCATAAAGCATAATTTGGGTTTTAAAAAATATAAACTAATCACAGAACTAAAGGGTTGGCTATTAATTGTGTACAAAAGTCACTGTTAAAAGTGCTTTTATGTATCTTCTTCTTCTTCTTCTCTTGGCTTTACAATTCTTTAAGAATTTTGGCTGCCACCGTCACCGTTCTCCAATAATCACGATCTTGAACTCCATCTTCCCAATTTGTCACTTCCAATGTTTCTAAGTCCTTCCTTATTCCATCCATCCATCGCTTTCTAGGCCTCCCTCTGGGTCTTTTCCCTGTCGGTTGCCACTCCATTACTGATTTCGTATTCGTGGTTTCTGTTTTCCGCATGGTATGACCAAACCATTTGAGTCTTTGACACTTAATGTGGCTTGTTAATAGTGGAACTTCAGTGATTTCCTTTAGTTCAGTATTTTTTCTTCCACGCCAATTATTTAGCTCACTATCAAACACTGGACCACAAATCTTCCACAGTATTTTATTTTCAAAAACTAGCAGCCTTCTTTCTAATTGTATGGTAGTGGGCCATATTTCACATCCATAGGTTACCATTGGTCTTATTATGGTCATGTCAATTCTGATCTTAGTTCTTCTGGAAAATAATTTTGATTTGAAAACTTTATGTAACGCGAAATAAGCCCTCTCTGCCTTGCGTATACGACTTATGATTTCGGTACTCCAATCATTGTTATTGGTATTCGTCGTTCCAAGGTACTTGAACTTTGTAACTTTCTCAAAGGTATAGTCATTGATAACCACGTTTTCTTCTCCATTAGTAAGTAATTCCATTACTTTCGTTTTATCTTGGTTTATTTTTAACCCGACTGATTTAGCACCTTCTACGAGTGTGATTATATTCTGTTCAACTATTTCCATACTATCACCAATTAGGTTTAAATCGTCAGCAAATCCTAGTATATCAATTTGTGTGGTACCAATATTGGCTCCCAGGTTGTTATTTTTTACACTACGTATTATTTTCTCTAATGCAATATTAAATAATAGTAGTGTGGGCGCGTCCCCTTGTTTCAACCCAGTTATGACTTCAAACTCTTCGGACAGCGTTTGGTCTAATCTCACTTGATATATCGTGTCATTCATGCACATCCTTGTTAGAGCGATAAGTTTTCTCGGGAAACCAAATTCTGGCATAATATTGTAAAGACTATCACGGTGTATGCTATCGTACGCTTTTCTGAAGTCGACAAACACTTGCCATATGTTTTGTCTAAACTCGTATTTTTTTTCTATTAATTGCTCCACTATCGTTAGCTGGTCAATTGTCGACTTACCCATATGAAAGCCACTCTGATACTCTCCAATGCATTTGTCGGCTATTAGTTCAAGGCGTTTTAGCAAAATCTTTGAAAATATTTTATATGCAGAGTTCAGTAAAGATATTCCTCTGTAGTTATTGCAGTTGAGTAACCTTTTTTATATAGTGGGATTATTATGGCTTTTTTCCAATCATTTGGCAGCACTTCTGTTTTCCATACTTCGCTACAGATTTCATGAATGATTTTATGTATTTCCTCGCCTCCGTACTTAATTAGTTCTGCTGGTATCCCGTCAGATCCTAGAGATTTCCAATCTTTTAGACTATTGATGGCTCTTTTAGTTTCTTCTATACATAGGTCTTCCACTCTTGCATCAGCTGTATGACCGGCCCACTCCGGTATTAGTAACTCAGGTAGTTCACTGTTTAGTAATTCTTCAAAATATTCACGCCATCTAGTTGTTTTCTCTTGGGGATCCATTAAAATTGTTTTATTATCCTTATCTCTAATAGCTTTCGAGCTTGGGTTAAATGTCTTATATCTTTTGATCTCCTGGAAAAATTGTCTAATTTTTCCTTGTGAGTAATCTTGCTCAGTACTACGTAACTCATCGTTCATATAAGTTCTTTTTTCTTTTTGTATAATGCCTTTGCACTTTCTTCGCTCATGTTCAAAGGTTTCTTTTGCCTCTTGCGTTTGAAGTCTGAGGTATTTTAGTCTTGCTTCGTTCCGTTTTTTTACTGCGTTCTTACATGTATTATTATACCAGGGGTTTGTTTGATTTTTTGATTCTCCAATCATGTTTTTGGCGGCTATTTTTATGGCTTCTTGTACCATGTTCCAGTTATCCGTGTCCTCATGTTGTCGTCTCTCTGATAACTCTTTTCCCACTGCTTGCATGTATTTTTCCCTTCCTTTTTCGATTTTTAAGATTTCTAGGTTGAATTTGGCTGCCGTCTTCCCAGCCGAGTAATTCTTCTTTAGTTTGAGTCTAAACCTGGATACGACTATAAAGTGGTCTGTGTCACAGTCTGCCCCTCTGTAGCTCCTCACATCCACTATACTGGATCTAAATATTGTATCTATAAGTACATGGTCTATTTGATTCACTGTTCGCCCATCAGGCGATTTCCCGGTGTATTTATGAATATCCTTATGCGGGAACGTTGTGCTACTGATAGTCATTTTCCTGGATATGGCGAAGTTGATTAATCTCTGTCCATTGTTATTACTTATCTGCGCACTATGCATTCCGATTGTGGGTCTAAATTATGGTTCCTTTCCCAATTTAGCGTTACAATCACCCACTATGATTTTGATTGTATTTTCTAGTGCTTCATCATAGATTGTTTCTACCTCTTCAAAGAATTCATCTTTATCTGTATCGTTTTTATTTTAAGTTGGTGCGTGTATATTAATAATAAATATATTCATGGGTTTTGTATTTAATTTTATTGTACACACGCGTTCAGATTTCGGATTAAATTCTTTTACGGAGGACAGAAGATTTTTATGAACAGCGAATCCTGTCCCAAACTGATGTGCGTCGTTTAAGCCTTTATAATATATAACATAATCATTTATTCACTTGTCCAGTTCCTGTCCATATTATTTCTTGTAGTGCTGCTACATCTATGTTGTAATCTTTTAATGTATTTACCAAGTTTTGGCACGCTCCCGTTCTATATTAACTCAAAATGTTTTAGGTCGCAATCTTAATCTCCTTGTGTTTCCATTTTCCGTTTCGGTTCGGTATTCCAGTTGATCCATTAGTTATCCGAGGCAGTGTTGGTGGTTTCTTAACAGTTTGTTTTTACAATGTAGGGTTATTGGCCCTACGATTAACCTTCCATACCTTGGAAGGGGGGGAGCTTGGAACTCCAGGTTCGCTAAGACCCGTAAACACGTTAGAACGTGTTTACTTATTTATTATATATATAAATAATTTATTTATTATTAGTTAAATATTTAGTATGTATGCTATTATTTATTGTATGTTTGTATACAAAATCATCGTATTATACTTAATGTATAACACGAAAATAGTACTTACAAAAGTTGAATAATAATTGAGATCTGTTAATATAAATTAATAGTGACTCGAAACCATTATTGTATAAATATCCTTACATGTATAAAAGTTAAATTGAACTGTATTTAATTAACAATATACTCACAAATGCACGTGTAAACATGCAGTGTTGTAGTTAACTATATCAATTGTCTAACAGAGGCGGATCCAGAAATTTATCAAGGGGGAGTAATTAAAATATATCCAACAGATACTATTCATACTTATTAACATACTTTTTAATATCATTATTTTGAATTTATTCTTACAAACTTGTATCAATGACAACATTTATATACTGAAAAACAACATATTACGTACGTATATTCCTAGTCTAGTGCCACACGCCGCGTAACTGTTGACAACATAATATTATTACGTGTGCCGATCGGTGATCGGCGTCGGCTATTGGCTTCATTGATATAGGCAATGGCCGGCGCCGATCACGGATCGTCGTATATTCTAATACTTAGTTTCATAGGTATTATAACGACTTTTTTTTTTTTTAATTTTGAATGATATGAAATACATTATGAAATATTTTAATTAATATTTATTGTTTTATAAAATAAATCCATTTTTCGTTTTCCAAAATATCAAGTAGCTCGGCATCCGATAATATGTGTGTTTTCATACTTTTGATGGGACTTCGAGAGCGATAAACTCTTGATGAACTTGCAAGAAGGTCCATGTTATTATAACATAAAATAAATAGATACTAAATTATAAAATACGAATAATAAAATGAATAATATGTCTAGAAAAACAACAGTATGCAAATCGCAAGAGTACTGTAGTTATTTTCAATTAAACTTAACGAAAATACACGGGAATCAAAAAACCAACTGGAACGCATTGTTTATTAATACTTTCTGAATAGCCATGTTAAATATTGAAGCAGTATCTCTATGGCCGCATTATTTATAAACATTTCTAAATACGAGTGCTAGTGACGATCACGGATCGGCGGCGGCCGTCAGCACGCTACTACTAGCGGCGATCCGTGATCGGCGGTGGCAGTGAACGTGTCAATAAAAATACACATTTAAAATTAAAAATAGAATAAGGTTACATTATTATTTAGTAGTGTACCTGTATTCTTAACGTGTAGTTATCATGTAATAAATCGTCATGCCAAGCCCCGATTGACAGTTTATCATAATTATTTTGGGTGGTGGGTATGTTATTATCGTTATAACGATATGTAACGCTGAATAGAACTAGTATTTCTCACAAGCAACAATGTAATAATTTTTTATAAAATAAGCTCAAGGGGGGGGGGTATTTACCCTTTTACTCCCCCTGGATCAGCCACTGTTGTCTAATCGTATAGTTTTTGACATTTGTTTAATAACAGATATCGTGATTGTTAAGTTTTAATACAGTATTGTTATATAAATATATGTGACTGATTTTTATTCTTTGACAACCTCTTCTTTCAGTGAATAGGTCTATACTATAGACTCTATAGTATCTAACACGTTGGGTACATGCATTTCAGTCATATTTTATTATACGTCACGAACGCATGGTGTGTACCTATCCATATATTACGGTATTTTATGTGTTTGCGTTGGAAAAAGGTGTTATTAGTGCGTAATAATAATATTGTTATATATAGTGAGTTATATTAATATTAATAATAATTAAAGTTATAATAATAGTAATACGTACGTTAATATGATAATGTATGGCAGTGACGTATTTAAGACTTTTATTCGGAGGAGATTTGAGGAAAGAGGCTGAATGCTTAATCACAAAAATAAAATACTACATAATACATTGGACACTAAAAAGTGTTACATTTTATGGTGCGTATCATGCATTTTGGTAATATTATATAAAATTAATAAATTAATTATTGTTTGGGCGTAGGGGATGTAGAACATCAAGACTTGTGGAGGTTTAGGAAAAAGGTGGCCGACCGCAAATATTTGAGAGAAAGGCAAAGGAAAATAAGAAGAAAAATTGTGGATAATAGATAATAAAATATAAAATATTCAATTAGTTAGGAAAGGCATGCAATAGCCAGACCAAATTATCAGGTAGAGCAAACCAAATTTTAGAAGGGGCATAAGAAAAATATAATACAGTGCATAACATACAGGGCCATATTTACAACTTTTTGCGCCCTGGGTCAACCATATTTTTACGTCCCCCCTCACCCCACTAAAAATAGATCTACCTTTTTGATTTCTCTTAGTACACTTTTAGTTATGATTCTTTATTCACTTTAATTTGTCATGTTTTAATTTTATTAAAATATAGGTTTAATAACATATATTATACATTACATCGATTATAATTTTTTTCTAGATTGCTTATTGGCAAAATCTTCAATAATATCTTTATAGTCTAATTGTTTTATGACTTGATTTTATATTGAGTATTATATTAAAATATTAGTATATTACACCGGGCAACAGCGGTGCCTGGCCGCCCCCTAAATATATCAATATTTGGCCGCCCGGGGCAAATATCCCCATTGCCCCCCCCTAAATACAGCCTTGATAACATGCTACTACATAGTACATATGTACACTTAATATTTGTTATGGGGGCATCGATGAAGTTCAAGGGGCAATGCAGTGAGTCGATGTAACGTCAGAGAGTAATGTTATTTTATATATAGAAGATCAAGTAAGAGAATATTGAATAGAATCAAGGGTGATATTATGAGAGTAGATGATGTGAGTGAATTGTTAGAGTGCTGGACATATGGTGGACGAAGACGAAGGTTGGCCAGCCCCATATAGTGTGGAAGAGGACGTCAAAGAAAAACATTTTGATAATAAGTTATGTACTAACGAAGTATTAATATAAATAATAAATTAATAATAAATATTTTTTAAAATTATATTTATTTTTTAATAATTACAGTATTTGATGATTAAATAGAAGTTGTAGGATAACTAGATTACTCATCCTTATTGGGCTATATTTTTATTTTTATTAGATATATTTTTTTTTGATTAACAAATTCCTGAGTTTATATGTTTATATATATTCATTTTACATTTATGTGTAATAAAAGACTTTTTATTGTTATATGTGCAACTGTGTGACGTTTTGAATTAGAATGAAAAATTAATCAGAAATGAAATGTCCAACTCCTTATGAGTCTCAACCCTTACCCTCCTTTAGCCAATAAGAATAACTTCTACTATAGAGTTAATTATAATTCTAGCATGATAAGAAATTTATTTAGGTTATGTGCTATAGACAAACAAGTACATTGAAGTTTTTGCTTAATGGGTTGGGGTGGAGTAAGTGTATACAATTTAAATGCTACTTTAATACGAAAAAAAGATAAATATTTATAATATATACGTAATATTGTATCGACGAAATCAAGTGAGGACTAAATTCTTATGTATTTGTATGGTTATTTCATAATTTATAAAATATGACATATTATGTAGATTGTACATACAGAGTTTGCCGCTAGGACTTAATAATTTCATATGATAAAATAGTAGAGTTTTTATTAATCCGCTACCACTTATGAGTAGTACGTACTCGTGCGGGACACTCTGTATAACATACATTCGTACGTAGCAAATATAATACACATGTTTAATAATACAAACTACACATATGTTAACGTGTATATGTATGTATATAAATATATAATATTTATATATACATGTGCGTATACACGCATGTATTTATACATGTATATAATTATAATATATTTATACTGTATATCACAAAATTGGCGGCGACAGTAGCAAACACGCTCTCCGTCGGTAGGCGGTGCGTGGCGGTAGATGGCCACTGACGTCATCGTTGACGTTCAGCTTTGCTTGCCCGCGATCCTCCTAAAACTGCTTTCGGTTTCCAATGTCTCTCGCCTCGCAGTACCATTCCTGAGCTCATACAAGTCGACTCATCCGGTGCGTGCGTGAATTCATATCTATATAATCTGTGTAAATTATAGACGATGTAATTTTTTAATGACTTTTTTTTTTGCAACGTTGTTTTTCTCGTTGACAAGAAAATCACAGGTTACAGCGATTAAGTATTTGTTATTATATTATTATTATCATGGGAGTGTTAATTTTAAATGTTGATTCCTGGGTGGCACCACCGAAAAAAAAGTGGATTAAACATTATCTCCTGGGTACAAAGTTATTGATATATTATGTTCGCGTGTTACTTAGTCGATTGATTTTTTACTACACTTCAATTTCGTTGTATTTATCATCGTTTTTGTTTATTTATTTTCAGAAGAACCATTGTCAAATAGCGATGCTGGTTATCATCCATCCTCGGTAACATTACCCAGCTCCGATTTACCGGCGTCATTAAATCATATCGAACCGCCATCCACGCCACCAAGGCAACAACAGTCTCCGCAAGCCACCTCTGTCTTATTACAGCAACAACCTCAACCACAAACACAAGCACAACAGCAGCAGCAACACCACCACCACCAACAACAACAACAACAGCCACAACCACAACACCTTCACCACTTATATAAACCTACAGTCACAACCGTTGTAACTACTAACAATAATAACACTGTTGCCATTGTTAACAATCACGACGAAAATGTTGTCGCGTTGTCTTTGGCTCAAGAACTTAAAAGACGTACCGGGTAAGTGATTTTATCGTTATTTTTTTTTATCTCATAATATCGCATTTCTCGAATATCCAAATATAGTTGTTTCAATGTGGATCAGTTAAATATAGATGTTTCTTCGAATTATGTTGTGTATGCAGTATATTTTGTATTTTTGCGTTTTTTAAATTTATAATATCAACTTTACTTTTATTTAAGTGGGGAGTGAAAACCATCTAGAAGACTGTATTTGAGAAGTTCAGTTTTCAGAGTTTTTTTTAATTGGTATATTTATAATCATCTGATGATTATGATGTTCAATAAAAATAAGAATTAATAACTTTAATTTTTTCTTCGCAAAAAATGTAATAATTAATGATATAGTCATGAGTTTTTTATTTAACGGTATATGATAGTGATTGCTTTAAACTCTAATGGAAATGTTAAATACATATATCTATTATATTGAATATGTAGTTAAACGTGACTTTCTAAATTGTATATTCAAGTTGCTTATCAATTTGATAACTGATACATGTTCACATGAATAAACTTAAGAATACTGATCATTCCAGTCATCTTTATGTACAAATAATCATTTTTCTATCAATGAATTTTTTTTTATGCCAATATAGTACTCTTCGTGTTCTTATTAGTGGTAATGCACTTGTTTATATTAATTATCCGGTTTTTTTTTATCTATGTATTGAAGTTAAAAATGTATGGAAGAACTTTTGTATAGAATAAGGTTTCGTTTCAGATCTGGCACAAGAGAAGTGCATAATAAATTGGAGAAGAACCGCCGAGCACATCTTAAGGAATGTTTCGAGCTGCTCAAGAAACAAGTACCCGCATCTCAAGACGAGAAAAAGACTTCAAACCTGAGTATACTCAGGAGCGCAATCCGGTATATTCAGGTAAGCTGATGTTCTATTAATATATTTTACATTTGCATGTTCACAATTTTGGGTATTACTTGATATTGTTACTATTATTTTGTTTTGGTTATATTTATTATAATGGAATATTAACTCTTGTATTATAAATATAGTTAAAAATATGCACGCATGTACTTCCTTCGTACTGTATAGATTGGCACACATTTATTGTTTGTACGGTCGTAGGAGGTCATTTACTAAATAAGCATACACCATCAATGGCCTCGTGAGTTTTTCTGACAGGACCACTAATATACATATACATTCTTATATACAAATACACACACACACACACACACACACACACACACACACACACACACACACACACACACACACACACATAGGAAGACACGGACACGTATGTATATTTCGAAAAAAATAATATTAAATATAATCTGGTGGAAAATGCACTTTTGTTTTAATTATTGTCTTTGCAGTGTTCCTATATTTTTTTTAAAAATGTCTAAAATGGAATTCGTTTTTATAATTTTATATTTGACAAAAAACGATTGAAATTTGTAAACATAATTATAACGGAAAACGATAAACATAAATAAACAAGTAACACAAAACAAAACGTAACGTTTAACAAAATATATGATATATCATAAACAAAACATAACGCAAAACGGTATATATTGTATGCCATTAAACGAAATATTTAATTTTCAATTATTTAACAATAGTTATAAATTATGGTACTGGTTTCGTGGAAATATTTAGTCTACGCGATCTATTTTTATTTAATCCAAGAATTAAATAAAATAAATACAAAATTTGTATTGTCAGACTGAGAAGTTAAATTTCAAGTGATATATTAGAAGACATATCTATAAAATGTATAATTTATTTTGTTTTTAAGTGTATTCATGAATATAATATATTATATTGGTATTAGACATAAGTATTTATTTTGTTCTTTGCGAATGTAGTATGTACTATTTAAAAATGGTAATATGGTAATAGGTATAATTTAGATGGTATAAATTATACCATGATGAATAACAATAAACGCAAAAGTTGAATAACGTTTTAATTCTGAATAACGATAAACACAAAAGTTGAATAACGATAAACTCAAAATTTTTTTTTCAAATGCAAGCCCTGGTCACACGTTATATATAGGTAGGTGTCCACAATTTATCGACGGTGTTAATACATATTTGAAAGTTATGTTTGTGTACATTCAATTTTCTGTGGGAAATCGTCTTCGGTTTTGGTAAAAATACAATGATATGATAGATTAGTACTCACAACGCTTGCGGTCACCTTTTTATACCATTTATTGCCCTTGAATAATTATGGTGGTGTACTGTCATCTTTAATGTTCTTATATATACGTGAGGTCAACCTCTCTTGCAACCAAAAAAATTATCTTGCGTTTATTCAATGTCGTGTTTATTGTAATGTAAGTTTTCCTGTTTTTTTTTTTTTTTTTTTTTTAGTACACGTAAATAACAATATAAATACAATGAACATTCTTAACGGTTTTGTTTAATTTAAAAAAAAAAATTTAATTTTTCATTTATTCTTTAATGTAATGTTTAATACGAATGATAAACATTTTGGTATCGTTAAATTTATCTAATTTAATATTTTTTTTTTCACGATTGTTGACTTAAAATGTATAGTTATATAACTCTTATATTATTTTGGCCAGCTTTTACGCCTGTAGGTTAATTAAAATATAAGTTATCAATTGTTCTAACTATAGGTACTAGTTTGAGAGCAGATTTTAGCACTTAATAATAATAAAATTATTATCACAAATAGTATCACAAACAATAAATATTACATTATATTTTATCAAAATCAAATGCTACTAGTGGTTCTACCACTAGTGTTTATATAATCAATATAGAGTGATTATGCTATTAGAGATAGGTTATAAAATTGTGTTAAAAAAATCTAAACTAATTAGTTATCTATAATAGGAATATTTTACAACAAATATTTGGATATCTTTGGTTTATTATTTTTTCCTCCACGTGTCATCTGCAAAGATCAAAATAAAATAATATTTGGAAAGGGCATTATTTTTCACTTCACTCCAATTCCGCCGTAAGCTGCGCCCGCGCAGTGTCATCCGCTTGGTTCATTATTCACATGTGCATAACCATGACCTACAGGCGATGGCGATTGACTTTTTACTCGCCCTGTATGTACGCAAATAATGTCTCACACTTTGTATGCACATTATGCATGCTTATTGCGCACTGTTATATTACCCACGTTAAATTATATACCGATCGAGAATGAGGATTTTGAACTCGGATTACGTAAAAATGAATACATAAATAATAAAAAGAACCGGATGGGCCTCGCTCTGCTGTACAGTTAGGGGTGGAGTGCACCTCGCTTATAGGATAGGTGATTATTATAATGGATTTGTTAAATTTGAATGCAATGATAGATATCATTGTATACGAATAACGATTCTGAACGGAGTTCATATGTTTGTCTAGGATATAATACATTGTTATTTATAAACATTGTAAAAAGTATATTTTATTTTAAAACGATAAATATATTTTTCAATTAGGATGGGTTGGCAGTTGCATACAGCGATATAGTTTGTCAGTCTAGAACATTCTACATTATATTATATTTTACATGTAATTTTATGTCAATATTCGCTGTTCAAACGCTTATAAAAAAGAATTGTGCCTATGGATTTTAATAATTTTTGAATAACATTAAGAACTACTTCTGTGGAATCTTCGATTAAATTTTCAAGTATTTTGTAGTAGCAATATTTTTTTTATCACCGATTATAAATATAAAATGTAAAAAAATCGAATATTTTAAATGCCTATAAGTGGCTTAAAAATCAATATTATATTTTGAAAAAAATATGACATAAAGAAAATTCCAATCTTAACAGTTGGTAGAAATTTCAAATATCTGCGACTTATACTTTTTGAATTATAAAAAATATTTAAAATCGTTTGAGAATAAATCGCTATTTTATGCAATTTCGTAAATATTTAAATTTCAAACAGTCATAAAATTTTTTCCTCTAATTCCGGTAGAAATTTTTTTAAAGATTTTTGAAAAGTAGCTTATAGATAACCTAGTGTTAAAATTTTGAACCGTAAGTATGAACAGAAAAAATTTTATGAATTTTTATCTACAAAATAACTTGCAAATTATCGTGATTTTTACATATTTCGTGTAAATTGGAACTTTGAGCACTTATAAAAAAAAATTGTGACTTACGATTTTAGATTTTTTTTTTTCAGTTAAGGAACAACTTATAAGAAACCTTGTATTAAATTTTCAAGATTTTCTGGGCAGCCAAAAAAATTTTATCGTTATTTATAAAAAAAATACTTAAAAAAATTGAAAATTTCAATTATCTATAAATAGCTCAATAAAAGTCAAAATACGGTGTATAGATAAAATTTCAAGTATTTACATTGATTAGTTTTTGAGTTATAGCAAAATAAAAAATTTGATTATGTCGAAAACTGGTTTTGCGTAAAAACTCCCGTTTTTCCCAAATTTTTTTATGGTTTTTCCCGTCGCATTTAAAAAATATTGGAAATTTTTAACTTTTGACCCTCCAAAGTACCAAATAGATTCACTTTCCTTTCAGAAAAGTTGCTACATAAGGCAATCGAAGCATTTTTACTGCCCAAAAACGTGTCGACAGACACAAAAAAAAAAAAAAAAAAAAAAAACACACATCATTGTAAAATCAATACATTCTTCACTCCGTTCAGAATCTAAAATAATGTTCTGTTAAATTATTTTTACTATCAACACAATATATACTTAGAAAAGGAATATATGTCTATATAAATGTTTGTATACTAATATGATAAATATTTATGAATATTTGTGAGTGTATTACATCTAAACAACTATTTTTAAGTATTTATTTTTTAAGCACATATTGCATACCTATATAATTTTCTATTTAACGATATTTGTATTATAAATATAAATCAATAATCAGTATATTAAAATGTGTTTAATCATATTTCCAAACGAGCACACTTGAATGAAATATATCTTTGCTTTTCAAATGACAAAATTACTTATCGTTAAAATGTTTGTGAAACAAAGGTTCGTTCCTACAAAGTGAAAAAAATTCAGAGGAAAAAGACTCATCGAATTCTACGCACTAAGTGATTATCGACACATAATTCGATTTTTTGATGTGTATAGAAAACAACGAAAAGGAATTTTTATTATTTTATGTATTTACTTGAATTGTCATAAAAATATATTAAATCTCATATACATTCGACACTAACATCGTGTAGTGTTATCTGTATAAGAAGATTGTATGTAATATAAAACGATAAATTGGATTCTTTTCGATCGGAGATTTTTCATGTAGTGTTAGCGTATATATTTTACTGTCACTAATTATTGGAATATTTTTGAATGTTACGCTGTTAAAAAATTTTCTTTAAGACAATTTACTATATTTTTATTTCATATTCTTAAGCAGAATTTGTTTTTAAAAAATTGATGTATAAAAATCAAATACTTAGCAGTCTATTAATAAATGATTTACTAGCATTTAAAGTTCACTTTTAAATTATTAGCATTTGTATATTTACTAATTCGATATTCGATTTTTATTTTTCAGAATTTTCAGAAAAATATTTGGTTATAGAATAATGTAAAATACTGTATTACTTTATAAAATAATAAATAATAATTATTATATAATAATTGTCTACATATAAATTATATGGAAATAAAATAATCGCGCAGCCCTATATACGACTAACATATACATTTTAAAATTTTAACACACAATATAATAATTATAACTATAGTCCATAAATGTCCGAAAAAAAATGTATTTTCTCTTTTTATATTGTAGAAGTATTTAAAATTCTAAAAAATCATAAGTAAATTTTGATTTTACTGTTTTTACTACCATAATGTAAATAATTTTCGCAATTTTACAATAATTGTAAATTAAAATAATTTATAAGTAGGTATATTATATAATAATATACATATTACAGTTTTTCGGTGATAGTCGATGTTACGTAATTTTAATGTTATATTATTCATTACTGAGTGTTTATATACAAGTAAATTAAATTGAATAATTGTTTTTACATATTTTTAAAATCAATATAATAATTTATTATCATTATTAAAGTATACGATATAAAACTAAATGCATTACCTGTTAAAAAAATATAAATATACAGCTATGCAAGCCGTTTTTATGACATAAAATTAGTTTTCTGTACATAGGAATCATTTGTTGGTTGCATTGTGTGTATACCTAATCGTTAATTTTATTTTAAAATTCATTATTTTCTTTAACAAACGAAAAATAAAGTAGCAAAAACGAAACTAATTATAAAATGGGTAATCTATTTACAATTATTGTAGTTCGATTTCCGATAAGGTTTTCGGTAGTTTTTTGATGAAATGTAATAGTGTCCAAACGAATGTTTGGTATTCTCTGATGAATTCAAAAATAGTATTTAACTCGGTTGGACAAACTGCGGTTTTCTGGACATGCCAGTTGGACGTCAGATATATGAGTCTTAACGTTTGAATTAACGAAATGAATTATACGTTGCAAACGAAAATCGATTTCTGCAGTATAGCTATATAGTATATTAAATATCGTATGGGATTCCGTATTACCATTATTTCATATACGGTTTTACTATGTATTACAATTAATACAATATAATAACAGCAATCCAAACGTATTATGACAATCGTTATTTTGGCTATTCAAGTTGATCGTCAATATTTTACAGTACGAACAGGGACGTTATTCAGTTTTCAATAGGGAATTATTTATTTCAAACTGCCGACAAATTTATCTTTTCCTCTGAACATTTACAATTTTTTTTACTGGTTACTAATACTATACGCTTGGATTGTGAGATTCATTGTGTAAGAAATGTGCGTCTTAATATTATTTTATCTATGTTGCGTGAACCAGTGTTACATAAAAAAATAACAATAAAAATAGGGATGAAACAGTACAAGTATGACTCCCCCTAGTTGCGTCACTGCGTCTGTGACACAACGATTGCGTTCATGATTTCTTTGTCGTACATGTACTACAATTTAGAGATACATTTGACGACTAATAATCATGACCGCGTACATGATATTGTTTTAGGTGTTGAGGCGAAGAGAGAGAGAGCTGGAGCACGAGATGGAAAGGCTGGCCAGGGAAAAGATTTGGGCCCAACAGAGGCACGCATCTCTTAAAAAAGAGTTGGCTGCTAAATGGGATCACATTGATTTCAGTAAACTGTTGCCGGACTTGCCACCCGATGTGATGACCACCAGGAAGACTACTAGTGAGTCTTAGTATTTAAAATAGTTGTAATTAATAAAAAAAAATTATAGACCTGTTTAAAAAAATAATTGTGTGGGATATTTTTTCGTTCTGCAGTAGCCACAAGTATAAACGGAGATTTCGAGATGGAAAGGGACGCTAGTATGGTTACTAGTGATGCGGATGACAGCAAACTCAGTGCTCTGTACAGTAGTACATCATCGCTGTCAAGTTCCTCTCCGCCCACTCTACCGCTCGTCTCCGACATTACTCCCCATCAGGTGCAAGTCGTCAGTACGTCTCCGATGATGGGGAGTACCATTCATATAGTTCCTCAGCCCAGAAACTCGTCTTCGTTACCACCTAACACTTTGCAACAGCAAACCCTTACGTTTGTCCATCACAAAGACGCTCTGAGTAAGTACCAAAATAATGAATATCTGTCCCTTCCCTTAATACTTACATGGTTATTGTTTAAGTTTACAATTTTTTCTCCAAAAGGAACCTCCAAATAACTGCTGTTTACTTATTTATTTTCAGATCAACACGATGGTACTACTCAAGCAGTTTTGACCAAGGTGTCGAATGGTTCATTTACCTTGTATGGTGACCCAAAACTAACACCCAATCGTTCCAAAGTGTCTCTTGCAGGTATTCAATAATGAAAATATTAGATATGTGTTTTTATTTTACACATACATACCATTATTGTACCTGGTATTTTTATGTCAATTATTTTCCAGGCATAAAGATTGGCTCAAGTGTGATTGATCATTCCAACAATACAGCAACGGCACCAATCAGGCTGTTGCAGAATAATAGTTTAATAACAGCACAAACGTCAGGTATTATATTTTATTGTTAAATAAAAATATTTTTAACAACTAATAGTTTATCATGATTTGTATTTATATCTAGTTGTAAATAGAGGACAACCCACTCCAAATCATGTTATAACTCGGCCATTACTCCTAACTCATCATCATACTAACTCTTCTCCAGCTCATTTAGTACTATCTACAGCTTCTTCTAAGGTATAGTAAAAAAATAACTAACATTTTATTATAGTTCATTAAATATTTATAATATATGCTCTAATGTATAATTTATATTTGATTTTTATAGGCAGTGACTATTCCAAATCAGCAAATACCGCCACTGTCTAATGGCCATCTCTTAGTCAAGCCGAGTGCGATGGTGGTTATGAACAGCTCACAGCCTAAGTCGCATCATTCCGGCCACTAAGCATAGCATTCACCGATCTTTATGTTAAATTATATAAACTATTGTACAATAATACTAATTTTTTGGGGTTTTTGGTAATAACATCGTATAAAAATAGTGTTAATAACAGTAAAAAAACAAAAAATAAAAACAAAAAAAAATTACTTTGTACCATGTAATATTTATATAGATTACAATGAAATTATTTTATTATACTTATTATTTCAAAAACCTGACATCTTTAAAAGCCTATTGTAAATACTATAGTTTTAATTTTATTTATTAAAGTTACAAAAGATATCACATTAAAAAATTAATTATCGTAATTAAATATATTTGTCATTATGACAATTTTGTTCATTATATTGCATATAATTCCAATTAATTCTATATATTAAGATTATTTTACCTGGTTCAGTTTATTAAGGTTATATTTTAGGTCACTGAAAATTTAAAAGCTGAAGTACGGAAACCCTATTTAAGACTGACAAGTGTACAATTCCAAATAATCTCAGTAAATTTTTTTTTAGATTAATGAAAACAGTTCATACTGTCCCTCTTTTTCATTTATAATTAGTATTTTTAACTAAGCTGAAATTTTATCTATTTATAAAATTATTAGTTAATATTATTTATTTTGTAATATAATTTTACAGAACAAATTAATATTCTGTTTAAATGACTTATTATTAACTATACAAAAATAATTGCTATATTTACTCATTAATAACTATTAAAAAAAAAAAAATTGTTTTATTTATTTTATTTTAATAAAAATGCAAAAATTCACAAAATATTTACCAATTATTTAGCAAATATGCATTTTTATTTATTAAGTTGTTATAATCAGTGACATATAAAAATTGGGTATTTGCTAAAATGTTTTGTGGGTTTTTAATAAAATATTATGTATCCATATAAGTGAAGGGATATGGGGAAAAATGATTATAGTCAAAATAATAAAATAATTTGATAATTATATCATCTTATCATTTATTTTATAAGTAAATTAATTTTTTTTTAATTAATTTTATCTCTTAGTTTTTTTTTTGAGTTTTAAAACTTTAAAACTACAATATTAAGCTGCTTAGGTATATTGACTTATTATTGTTTTTCTCCGTAGCCCTTCAAGTGTAAAATAAATTATTTAAAAATATAAAATAAAACTATAAGGATAATAAATTTTGAACAGTCTAAATGTGGAATAGATTGCAAAACTAATCTATAATTAAATATAGATTTTAGATATGTTTTTAGGATTAATTCTTTATTTAATATATCAAAAATAATTAGGTTACATGGTAACTACAAAAATATAATAAAATAAAAATAACTATAAAAATGTTCAGTTATAATATATTAATCTGAGACTGACGAATTAGTTGTAATGGATTTTAATAGTTTGTAACATTGCATAAGATTTTTACGATCACCGATTTTTTCTAAAGTTCGAGCTGCCTCGGCTAACATACCAGCCCTAATTCCAGGTGGTGATAGTAGTGACATAGGCAAATGCTTGCATGCCATAAATAATGCAGTTGCATGTTCCCTTAGACCTACTGTACTTTGTTCACCTTTACCTAAAGTAGTATAAACGTAATAAAAACTTATTATATTTATTTTTAAAACATGGTTCATTATGGAGTGCATACCTTTATTACAAATAACAAAATGTCTTGTTGATCTATGTCTTAAACTACGATCAAATAATTGTTGGGTTTTTGTTGGTGAAGCTCCTGCCATCAACCGAGCAGTTGCTTCATATAAGAATACTTTGGCCATCGCAAACTAAAAAATGTAAACAAAATGCATTATTTTATATTATGTAAATATAACTAAATAAAACAATGCAATTTATATACATGGAACAAATTAAGAGTACTAATGCCAATAGTATTAATATGTAAATTACTGAATGTAAGTAGATAAGTATTATTTTCTTTAACAATTTACTTATTGGGATTTAGTTTAAAACATAATAAAAAAGAACCGGATGGGCCTCGCTCTGTTGTACAGTTGGGGGTAGAGTGCACCTTGTTTATGGGAAAGGTCATTATTGCAATGGATTTGTTAAATTTGAATGCAATGATAGATATCATTGTATACGAATAACGATTCTGAACGGAGTTAATATGTTTGCCTAGGATATAATACATTGTAATTTATAAATATTGTAAAAAGTATATTTTATTTTGAAACGATAAATTTATTTTTCAATTAGGATGGGTTGGCAGTTGCATACAACGACATAGTTTGTCAGTCTAGAATATTATACATTATATTATATTTTACATGTAATTTTGTCAATATTCGCTGTTTAAACGCTTATAAAAATAAATTGAGCCTATGGATTTTAATAACTTTTGAATGACAATAAGAACTACTTCTGTGGAATCTTCTATTAAATTTTCAAGTATTTTGTACGAGCCAAATTTTTTTTATCACCGATTATAAAAATAAAATGTAAAAAAATCGAATATTTTAAATGCCTATAAGTGGCTTAAAAATTAATATAATTTAATATAAAATCCGGTAGAGTTTTTTTTACAGATATTTGAAGAAAAACTAATGAAAACCTTGTACCAAATTTTCAAAACTTAGTTATAAAAGAAAAAAATTTTACGATTTTTCAACCAGAAAATTATTTGCAAATTTTCGCAATTTTTACATATTTCGTATAAATTGGAACTTTGTGCACTTATAAAAAAAATTTGTGACTTACGATTTTAGATTTTTTTTTATCAGTTAAGGAACAACTTATAAGACTAACCTTGTATTAAATTTTCAAGATTTTCTGGGCAGCCAAAAAAATTTTATCGTTATTTTAAAAAAAAATACTTAAAAAAATTGAAAATTTCAATTGTCTATAAATAGCTCAATAAGAGTCAAAATATTTAATGGTGTATAGAGAACATTAATCTTAACATTTGGTGAAAATTTCAAGTATTTACATCGATTGGTTTTTGAGTTATAGCAAAATATAAAATTTGATTTTGTCGAAAAATGGTTTTGCGTAAAAACTCCTGTTTTTCCTTTAATTTTTTAGGGTTTTTCCCGTCACATTTAAAAAATATTGAAATTTTTTTACTTTTGACCCCCCCCCCCCCCAAGTACCAACTACAGTCTAAAAGTTGCTACATAAGGAAATCGAAGCATTTTTACTGCCCCAAATCGTGTCGACAGACACAAGAAAAAAATGAAAAAAAAAAACACACATCATTGTAAAATCAATACATTCTTCACTCCATTCAGAATCTAAAAATAAATAAATATTATATAGAGTAATTCAAGGCTTACAGGTACAAACTGTGCAATTTTCCGTAAAGAATTTAAATCTTCTTGGAAGCTTTTTAAGTTGGAGAATTCTAAATTGATACAGCCTGCCGGTATTTTCTTATATTCTTCTTGCCATGACAACATTCTAGTCTCTAATAACCAGTCGCATGCCAATAATAATGTCATCTATAATGAAAGAAAACAAATTATTCATTATTATCTAATTTATAATACTTGATTTACTATAACAACTGCAGAAGGTTTATTGGTTTGTAATAGGATTAAAGTTTCTGAAAGTATTTTGCTAGCTTCATGACAATGGTATTCTAAAATTCTTGGTTTCATTGTCAGGACTTTATTTCGACATCTGTAAAAAATAATCGGTTATTAAAAACAATGTAGTTACTTCATGATAAATAACCATACTTATAAGCAGCCATTGTAGCTTGTGCCAATGGGTCTACTAGTAAACTTGGTGGAACATTTGAGATATTTTTATCAAGTAAATCTATACTATCATCTTCATCTAAAATCCAATAAGCTCCAGCAGCAAACATTGCACCCCACCATGCAACTTTTTCATCTTCTTCCACTGAGAAATATAAATATAAATTTAAATATTAGTTATATAATTCATTAATAAGGACTTACCATTTACTTTAGAACTTCCAATTAATCTAGGTTTTGCAGTGATTACATTTGATTCCACAATGCGTTGTACATACAGTAATACATCTGAAGTTACTGTTGGCTGTTTGGCATGACCTACTGCTTGAACAATTTGTCTCGTTCCAGGTGATATTAATGTTTGTAAAGCTTTTTCTAAGGTATTTTCTCTGAAAACCTACAGAAATAAAGTAATAAAGCAGAAGTAAGTAAGATTACAATTACATACTCTGGTAACATGAGATAATGGGTCATTAGAGTCTATAAGTGTTGTAAACGATGATGTAGCTGTGAATGGAATAAAAGTCCAGTTATGATCAATAAAAAATCGGAACCCATGATCAGTTGTAAGCCAATTCAAATTTGATGGTAATCTATTATAGTTAACTACTTGATTTTGTGCCTTATGTAGATAATACCTAAGGAGCATAAAAAATAAAAATAAATATTAAATAATTAAAAATATTTTAATATAAGATACATACTTTGTATAAAATCTAGCACCTTTAAATGATATAGTTTTAAAATGAAGAGCCATAGTTGAATAAAGGCGCACACGAGTTTCAATTGAAATAACTTGTTGCCCAGCTGCTTCAGCCATATTAAGTGCACAAAGTCCCAAGTATAAACCCATTTGAGCATTAGGTATTGGACAATCTGATCCACCAATTAAATACAAATTGTGAAGAATATGGTATATTTCACTAAGTTGTTTTGCTGTATTTAAAGTGTCATGCTTTTTGGTCCTATCAAATACCACAGAAATTATCAATTAGCTATTTAATATAAAAAATTAAACTGTGTTATACTCATTATTAAATATTGAATTATTCCACTTCTTTAAAAGTAAAATAATTTTGAATTGATGTAAAAATTGCCTAATAATTTGCCAAATTAATGAAGCCCATATTTTTTTATGACTTGTCCAAATTGGCCGACCTAAAACTTCTAAACACTTAGAAAACTCAAGAACAGCGAGTTTTTTGTTCCCCTGTAAATTTTTGAAATATCAGTTATTTAATAAAAGTACTATATATGTTATATTTTGCAATAACCTTATACAAATTTTCTTCAGCTCGTTTTTTCAGTTGAATATAATCTTTATAATTTTCAGAATCTGAGTATATTATTGGATCATTAATAAGAAGACAGGTTAAACTAATGATCATTACAAGAATATTTAATACCCAAACCAATAGAGTAAATGCATACATTTGATATATGCCAGTATCCATTTGAGAATCTTTAAAACCAGTTATCATTAATATATATTTACAAATAATTTAATAAATAATTACCTGTTTTAGCATTTAAAATAGTTCTACTATCAACTTTCTCTGTCCAAGAAGATTGAGAAGATAAATTGTTATTCAATATATTTCCAAATGGATTAAATGCAATAACTGCAATCATGAAAATGCATAGTCCTAATCTTGAATGATCAGCCATTCCTTTGTTTCCAGATTTTTCGCACTATAATTAATTAAAAAATAATAGTAAATATAAAAGAATAGAAATATCCTGAAATAAATTTTTTTCTTTTTAAACTCAAGCTTTTAACTCATTCCAAGAATGTCTATTTTTATTAATTTAATATTTATGTTAAAAAATTAATAAATATTTAAGATAGTAAAATGAAAATTGATAAAGATAAATTTTTCAATTTTTTTTTAGATATTAAGTATTAATAGTTTTCCATAGTAGATATATTTTGATCATTTTTATAAGCAATATACAAATGTAATAAGTTGTTTACAATGCCATTATATATATATAAAAGTAAAAATGATTATACAATACCAAAATATTATGTGTGCTTCTCACAATATCAGGTGATGTAGGGGGGGATGAAACACCTTCTGGTGAAGAAAGAGAACTATAAGATTGAGGTGGAGTAAGTGGAGCAGGTATATATTCTTTGTGAGATGGAGATGGACTAAAGCTGAAATGTTTTTTTGAAACATTCTGTTTTAGCATTTTGTTTTCAACTTTTAATTTATTATTAGCAATTTCCAAATATTTTATATAATCTATAGCCTTTTTAAGTATAGCTGATTTGTTGAGCTAAAAAACATAATATATCAAATGTAAAATAATTATCAATACACTTAGGACTATTAACTATATTATATATACTTTAGCTTCAGGTCCAAGAATCATATCTTTTAATTCCATAATTTTGTCATTTATACTTGTACGATACCGCCTTTCAATAACATTATGAGAATTTCGTGGTTTTTCATCTTTTGGTGATTTTATTTCAACATTATTGTTTGTTAACACATCTGAATTAAGCATAACCGGTATACCGGATACACCTAAAATCATCATAATTGAATTAATATTTATAATTTGTATAGATAATTAAATTAATTACTAGATGTAACAAAAGCCGCATTGTTTAATATAATTGGTTGACCATTTGTTGATGTGTATAAAACAGAAGGTGATGTTCTCATTTGGGAATTAAAAAAAACCTAAAAATTAATTATTTAATTTCATCACATTAACTACTTTAACTATTAAGTAAAATATATAAATATTTATATACTTGTTCCATTTGATCAGCAGGTAAATTTATGTGTCTAACATTTTGAATTGGAAGAATAGTATGTGTGCCAGGTTTTTGTAAGTACTTAAATTTTTGATCAATATTTTGTTCAATAATATAATTAGGCTGAATTGGCCTTTCAGCGAGTTTATGATTAGGTTTAATAACATCGAAAGATTTTGGGCAAAGTTTATTCTCTTGCTTCTTTGCAGTAATGGGTGGAACCACAGAATTATTATCAATTTGTGAAACTTCAACTTTTATTGGAGACATCTGAATATCTGGTTTAATTTGAGATGTATCAATTGGTTGTAAATCATCAAATTCAGATAGTAAATTATCATCAATGAACATGTTAGTGTTGATTTCTGGCATTTGAATATCATATTTGTTTAACAAGTCTATAAAAATAAAATTAGAGTATTATCAATTGCATTCGACAGATTTAATGTTACTTAATGCTCTTACCATCAAAACCAGCAAAATCCAAATCTTCTGAAATGTCTAAAGAATCCATAGTTGCTGAATTAAAATTATTTGATGTTCAAAATACTCAGACTACTCAAAAAAATTCAAATATTATACATTATCGTCTTATTTTAAACTTTTTTATGTTTTTTTTTCGTCATTATACACTAATACATGCGACGGTGAAGATTCTCATATTAATGTGTTGTTTTAAACGATTATGATTCTTTGTGAACGATTATAATTGAAACAGCACATTTACAAGCCTTAAGTACTGACACTACACGGGTTCGTCATACAAATAAACGAACTGAAAGGTTGAAGAGGACATAAATCTGTTTTTATTAAGTATTAATCAATTGTTAAAGCCTTAAAAGTAGTAAAAGTTTAGTAACTTTGAAACAACATTTAGTGTACGAATATCAATGAAATATAAATACTTATAAAAAAAAAAACAAGAATTCATCGTATCACATTCGAGGAAATCATCGTACCATTTTGATATTGTTCAAGATAAATAAATATCATAGACATAATACTAATAGACGAAGCATGGGTGTAGTTCCAGCGGTCAGACGTGAGTGCGCTGTTCTTCTATTACTGAATTACTACGCACATGCGCAATAGAATTTCAGGTTCGGGGCTTGGGTCAGTTCTCCTCATTGATAAGAAATAAAAATCAAATTTCCAAATTCATTGACGCCAACGTTGAAAAAAAAAATTCTCACAACAACAAAATTCCTGAATTTCAAATTTATTTATTTTCAAATTCAAATTTGAAAACCAATATTTTTGAAAAAATTAAAAACAGGTCTGTTGAATTGTTCCATTTATGAATGGTCACAAAATATTATAACTTGAAACTTAATAATTGTAATAAATTATATACGAGGTAAAAATAAATGATTGAAGTCTTCTAAATTTCAAAACCTCTATAAGGAAACAGCAACGGTGATCGAGCAGTCGCGGGGTGTCGCGGCTAACGACAAGTTTTTATTTAAAAGAAAATTGTGGTTTAATGTGAGACTTTGAAGTTATTATTATCTAATTTGGTTTTAAACTATAAAATATTAATTTTTCATTTTTTTCCTAGTAAATCGGGAGTATCAAATCCTAGTGTGTGTACTGAAGTATTTATGGTGATAAAACACTTTTGTAAAGTAACAAGATGTTTCTGTACTTACTTTCTCATCCAGTACTCGTTATTGTGGTCAGTTGAGAATGAGTACAATTTGGTCTAGGTTAAAGAGATCTCACCCTCGAACATCTAGTACTCGTTATTGTGGTCACCAAAAGATAATTAAATAAATTTTAACCAAAAGTTAAAGTTTTAAAAATTGATGATATAGTATGTCTAGTATACAATCAGTAAATGTTATACACTATACAGTATGTATATCTAAACTTGCCATAGTCTATGTGGATAGTATAGTAATTACCAATTGGTATAAAGATAAACAATATTAGAACTAAATTTATATTTCATGATTCTTATGTACTTTGTTACGTTTTGGAATCTATGTAACAACTATATAAATGTTGTTTATACATGACACTGTAATAATAACTCTTGAATTTGAGATTTAATTATAAAAAATTTATTTAATAGCACATAACCAAATGTAACATAAATGTCGCAACACACAGTCGGCAAAAATAAAACAATAAAAATTACTATAAAAGTAATGATATAAAATACAAATAAAAAAGAATGGTTACCATTTTTTAACGTTACATACTACAGTAAAATATTAACAAACTATGTAATACATAAATGATTAAAATATAAATTAAACAACAATTTTATAAATTTACTATACTGTGTTTTGAAATATTAATTGATAAAATGAAGGATACAAAACCTGAAATTGGAGACAAATCTATTGATCATCTTCCTTAAAATAATAATAAAATTAGCTATCTATATTATATATACATTAATTTAAGTTAAAGACTTGTATTTCAACAAACCTGTGGATATTATCCTATTTCACCTTGGACATATCCATCAGCACAGTGTCCAGCTCTTCTCAATAACATCAACAGGTCTCTATCTACATTCAGCTACTATACATATTCACAGATTATCCTGGTTTTGTTCACTCATTCAGCTCTTGACAAACCATCCCTAATCTAATGAATTAATTTGTATTACTTTTAAGTTTTTTATTTCTCTTCATAGTTATTTTTAAGCAGTATAATTACTCTGAGGTTTCTTCTGACTTGATCAAATTCGACATAAAACTGATTTTCAATGAAAACCAGATTTTCTGTAAAAATAACCATGATTAATAATATGAAATTACTTAAAATAAAATTAGATATTCCTAATGCAATAATTTTTTTAGATTTCAAACTATTGAATAAAATAAGATGAATATCTTCTATATTATGTCATGTTATCCAATTTATAATATAACCTAATAAACAATGACAGCCAAAACACAGAATACACTTACTTCCTCAACATTATTTTCAAAACCAACAGGCAAAATATAGTTGTGCTCCATCAAATGGTTTCTAATAGTGATCTGTTCTTCCATATTCATAATTTTTAGACCAGTAGTCAAAACTAAATAACAAGAAATTGTATAAAGGTTTAGATGATTATTAAATATAATCGCTGAAAATGTATATTATATTAGTCGTATTAGTTATTAAATATAATTAATTAAATATAAATATTTAATTAAGTATTATAATAATGACAAATGATAGTCTCAAACATTAACCAAAGTGATAATGATTTATAATTTTAAAATGTAATCAGTAAAACCGTTAAATACATTAAATACATAAACACAGGGTTGCTAAATTCTTTGGCGTCGAATTCCTAGCAGTAAAAATTTTGATTCCAAACAGTTGGTATATTATTATTAAATGTTCTCTTATAATTTTTATTTCTTATCAATGAGGAGAACTAACCCAAGCCCGTCGAAGTAAATTATATTTATTTATATCTAGACATGTATTAAACTACCTTCAGTATATAGTTCACCATTATTCAATGAATATTTATTTCGTAATTAAATTATTATTCAAAGCACGAATTAAGATATATCTTAATTTGTGGTTCAAAGTGAACTGTTTGCCGAGTTTACAATTCAGTTCAATCGTTCAGTGAACGAGTGAACTAATAGTTCATGAATGACACACCACATTTGATGAACTAGTTCAATTCGTTTGGTCGTTCGTTCAGTTACTAAAATTGTTCAGTGAACTAGTTCGTTCATGAGCGTTTCATCTCTAGTATAAAATAGTTTCCAAGACGCGACATGTCGCAGCGACCGAACTGCTTTTCAATCAGCGTTCGTTGTTAATAAGTTATTAGCTTATTTTCAAACTTGTCCGAATACGCACGTTTTCATTTAATTTTACTATGTTATTTAGTCATTTTACAATGTTTTATTTTTAACAATAATAATATTCTTCTAACATTTTTATTAAAAAAAGACCAAATTATAGGTGTTACTATCACCTAATACAAGGTGGATATATTTACCAGTTACTGTAGTCATAAGTTAAATCAGAAATCTGATTTAATATCGTTATATGGTATGAATTTATTTTATTGTTAAGCTGTTAAGAACCGTGTAACACTTTAATAATATAATTTATTTGTTATCTAATTGTAAACAGCTGTTTTACATTTACATTTACCATTTCGAACAACGAACTACGGAGAATTTTTAAAGAAGTTCGCCAACTATACAATTATACAATGGCTACCAATTTTTTTCGAACTGTGAACTGTTAAGTTACAGGTACTGAAACAGTTCAAAATAGTTCATCAAAGTGAATAGTTCAAATGAACTATTCGTTCACGAACTTAACATCTCTAGCCGTGACCATACCACCCATAGAGTAATTACTCTATGGTACCACCCAACCCCGCCAACCAATGATGCTCCGTCTATTAGTATAAGGTCTGTGATAAATATCAACATTGAATACAACAATAAAAATAAGGTGTGATAGTGAATCAGATGGCGCATGCGTATGAGCCACAGATATGTTATTATATTATTACCATTGATTATAGAATCTTCTTCTCTTCTTCTTCTTCTACTTCGCCTTCCTCCCAACTATTTGGGGTCGGCCACCCTTGTCCTACACCTCCACTTTACTCGGTCAATCACATCTCCTCTGCACACACCGACAGCCCTCATGTCATTCTCCAAAGTCTCCAACCATCTCTTTTTTGGTCTTCCTCTTCCTCTTTTCCCTTCAACGTCCATCTTCATAACCACTCTTACTGTATTCGTTTCCTCTCGCCTCATCACATGCCCAAACCATCTCAGCCTATTTTCTCTCATTTTGTCCACAATTGGCGCTACACCAACACTACCTCTCACGTATTCATTCCTTATTCTATCTTCTCTTGTCACTCCACTCAACCATCTAAGCATTCTCATTTCCGCGACACTCATACTTTGTTCTATTCTCCTGTTAACCGCCCAACACTCTGAACCATACAGCATAGTTGGTCTCACTACACTTTTATAAAATTTACCTTTCAGCCTAATTGGAATTCTCTTATCGCATAACACACCCGATGCTTCTCTCCATTTCATCCACCCGCACTTAATCCTATGTTTTACATCAATGTCAAAGCCCCCGTCCTTTTGAACAAAAGATCCTAAGTATTTAAAGCTCTCAACTTCACCTATCACATCACCATCTATTGTCAGTTGTCTCCTCATTCCTTCAACTTCTTGGTCTCTTTGTCCAAAATCATACTCAATATACTCAGTTTTATTTCTACTAACTCTCAATCCCTTTTCTTCGAGGGCTAACCTCCACTCATTTAACCTATTATTGACAACTTCTAGGTTTTCTCCTATCAGAACTATATCATCCGCAAACATCATACACCATGGTATCTCACCCTGTATCTCCTTTGAAACCTCATCCATTACCACTGAGAACAGGTAGGGGCTTAGAGCTGACCCCTGGTGCACACCTACTCCTATACTGAAACCTTCTGATACTCCACACCGACTCTTGACACTAGTACTCGACCCTTCATACATATCCTGGATCAAATTAACATACATTTTTGGGACATTTTTCCTCATTAATGCCCATCTTAAAACTTCCCTTGGCACCCTGTCATACGCCTTTTCTAAATCTATAAACACCATGCATAGTTTTTTATTCTTTTCTCTGTACTTCTCTACTAATTGCCTAACACAAAATAATGGCTCCATTGTCGATTTTCCTGGCATAAAACCAAACTGGTTTCCTAATATAATAATATAATAATATCAATTATTTATATATTATATTATATTATATTATGATATAATATATAAATAATTGACTCTATAATCAATGTTATTACATATATTATTATACATATCTGTGGTATGAGCTGCAGCTACTACTGCAATCTGTAGATTGTATTTATTTTTTTGACGAGTGTCTAGAGACAGCATAGATATTATAAGAATAATTCTTATAATATCTATGAGAGACAGCGCCTCTTATCAGTACTATTATTATCAGTATTACATTTTCACGCCACTCAGCCTCATGAACACACACATACACATTATTGTACATTATTATAATTTTGCTTATTTAAAATAAACGATCATTTATACAATAACTTGGACTTTGTTATTCAAAGTTGTCATATTATGGCCTTAATTTTGTTGATTTGATTGACCAGCCATACAAAATAAATAAATTGATTATAAATACTATTATTTATGTGGTAGTGCTTATATGAACCAATAAATATAAAAATTTAAAATGGTATATTATATTAATATTTATCTAATTTATCAATAATGTTAGATATGAATTTTTCTAAAATCTTTTTAAAGATAGAATTTTTAAAAATCCAAATTTTAACAGTACTGTTTCCAGTTGTTCATTAAATGAACATCAAATTTTGATGTTGAAGATGAAGACATTGTATACTTATATAAATTCGATGAATTTAATAAAATAAAATTTTAAATATGTATAATATTTAAATATAATTTAAATGTAATCAAACGATTCTGTGATAAAGCAACTGTCATGATCACGATTATAAAGAATTATAAAGTTCTTCATAATAGTGGTCATAATAGTGTGATACTGATAATAATAATACTGATAAGAGGCGCTGTCTCTAGACGCTCGAAATTCATCTTATTGGTATGATTAAAATTACCACAAGATAGCAGCACTACAGCAGTAGTATTTATTTTTTTAGGTTACATTAATTAAACGTTTAATTATTTGTTTTCTTTACAGTATGTATCTTGTTATCCAATACCATTTCACTTTATTGTAGCTTCTTTAAGAAAACACCATTATATGTTTCTATTATATTTTGTTTGTGTATCGTTTGTACCGGTTAATTACATTTTTTTCTTGGAAAACTGTATCGAACTGCTTTTACGATGACTGAAAAAATTTTACAAAATAAACCGACTATAGTCAGGAGTAAGGAACCCGAAATCGATCTTTACACGGTACAGAACTTTATTACTAGAAATCCATTACTTATAATTAGGGTTCGGAAGTTGTAGGAATTGCAAATTGTTTTGTATGTTTCTAATTTATAGCAAACCATGCTAGAAATCTGAACTATACAATGGTGAGTTAAAAAATTGAAAATTGTAAATGCATATTTTGCATATTTGGTCAATTTTAGCTCAAAAAAATGCATATTTCATTGATTTTGCACTCAAATTATGCATATTTCATATTTTCTAAATAAAATTTTATTTCCTCGTCTATATCTTTCTATTAATATTGAATACATAAAATTCAAAATTATCAACAAAAATATATATTCCCATCGTCACAATTTACAATTAATTTAATAACAACAATGTGATACGCATTTAAATGCCGAAATACTTATATTAAGTACTTTTTAACATATCGTCAAAATGCCAACCAAATATACATTTTTTTCAGTTATTAATAGTTTTTATGTTTATTATTAACAGCATCGTATGTGTTTTTTTGAACTTCAGGATATTTTTGTCGCGTATTCATTAAATTTTTTTGCATATTTAATGCATATTTTGCAACATTTTCGTGCATATTTTGCAATTTTTTCGTGCATTTTTGCCTTTTTTATCTCCTACAACTTCCGAGTCCTACTTATAATAATATTTATTTTTTTGTTTACAAATTTAAATTTTAGCTATTAAGTCTTAACACTTTTTACAAATGTATATACTTTATTTTAACAGGCAGTAGCAAAATATGAAGAAAAACAAGCAATCAATAGAGATGAAAATAACGATTCTGCAATTTATTTCAATACACTACATAAGTGGCAAGACATAATGAAATGGAATTTTGAGTTAAAAAATAAAGAGAACCCACCTGTGAGTGAGCTAGTACTAAATTAAAATATGTTTATTACAAATTCTATTTGTTTTACTAAACCACATTTTATTTTTTATATATTATTATTATTACTATTAAAATTGTTCTATATTAAACTAAAATTCAATCTTTATAGCTTTTTTTTTTATGTGCAATTTATTTGATGTATTAAAAATAATTTGATTGTATGCTGTTTGTATTTCTCCCTTGGCACCATATGGTTAGGTCGTCGGCAAAAATAGTATGGTTTACGGGGGATTTGATTGATTCGCATACGTCATTAATGGCTATGAGAAAAAGGGTGACAGAGATGGTGGATCCTTGAGGTACGCCGTTTTCTAGTTTGAGAGTTAAGGAGAGGTGGCCAGTGGTTTTGACTTGAAAAGTTCTGTCTGACTAGAAGTGTTTGATAAAATTGAGCATATTTCCGTGACAAAGTATTTTGTGTAGTTTTTCTATTATTTTTGGGCGCCATGTGGTGTCATGCTTTGGCAATGTCAAGGGCAACTAGTCCTAGGACTTGTCTGTCTTCGAATATTTTTTTTATGTCCTTCTGTATGTCATGTAAACTATTATATGTGCTTCTATGTTTGAGAAAACCGTTTTGTTGGGGGGAAAAGTAGTTAGTTTTTTCGAGAATCCATCTCAGTCGTATGTCGATGATTTTTTCCAGGATTTTACACATTGTATTTAATAACGATATTGGTCTATATCCTTCAGTTGAGAATTTGTCCTTTCCAGGTTTTAGGATAGGTATTACGAAAGAGTGTTTCCACAATTTAGGAATTTGTCCTCTTTCCCAAATTTTGTTGTATAAGTGAAGTAAGAATTGTATTGCAGACATCGGTAAGTTATGTATGAAGCTATATAGGATTTCGTCGGGTCCGGGAGATAGGCTTGAACATTTAGATAAGGCCCAGTTTAATTCAGTTGCACTGATTGGAGCATTGAGGTATTGTTGCTCTTGATGTGATGGGTCGATGTTTGATTGAAGGTGGATGTGTCTATTGGTGATGTGTTTATTTATGAATGAGTCGTTATAGTTACTGTTAGAACTATTTAGATAAAAATGGTTACCTATTAGATTGGCTACTTCAGAAGAGTTTGTGTGTAAGTTGTTGTCTTTTACGATATGAATGTATTTTTCTCTGCTATATCCTCTTAAGGATCTTACTTTGCTCCAAACCAATCTGGGATCGCTTTTGGGTCCTATATTTGAGGTAAAGTCTTTCCATGACTTTTTTTTGCTGTTCTTTACTAAAAATTTGGTTTTTGCTCGGAGTTGTTTTAGTTTTATGTGATCTTCGATTTTACCTGTTTTTTTGGAATACTTTTAGTGCGTTGTTCTTGTTTTTGATTGATAATTTAATTTCAGGATTCCACCAGGGGACTTTGTTTTTTTTGGTTGAATGGTTTGTTTTCCTTTGCATTGTGTTCTGTTGGATATGTAAATGTTGAAATTCTTTATGTGAGGTGTATAACTGTTTTTTAAGTTTATCTCTTGTAGGCATATAATGGTCGGATTGTGGATTTGATTTCATATTTTAATATTGTTGGTTTTTTTAACAAGTCCATTTATATTCCATTGTATACTATTTATACTCATTGTTTTTATTATGTTTTTTTTTTTTTTTTTAGTGTTATTGTTCATTAATTTGGTTCTGTATTGGTTTAGGAGATAGGTTGTTATTTTATTTTATTTTATATTGGGGGTGAATGGTTATCTTTAGAGGGAGGTATGGATTGAAATATTAGATTGGATAGTTTAGTCATTTTGATTTTAATGCTACGGTCGGTTAACACAGGTCGCACCTTTTCAATTATATTTAATAATTCCATCGTATTGGTTCCTACTTGTTCACAAAGATCGTGGATATTAATGTTTTTATTTGAAAAGTTCTCTTCTATGAATTTGAAAGTGAAGGAGTTTAAATTGGGATCCTTATTTTGGTCAAAAATATTTATTGCTGGTTTTAGCTGCTCCTCAAGTTTATCCGTGCTTTGAGTTTGTAAATATAACTTTAGATAAAAAAAAAAGCCAATAACCATCGTAGTTGTGGCTTCATCAATAAAAAAAAAAAAATGATATTGGTTCTTAAGGTATTTTAATATATCAATAACTTAACATTTTCAAAAATTAATTGTAACTTTTTTGGTTTATTAAATTAGTTAATTTTTATTGGTATTTATCCTTATTTTTAAAATTGTAATAATTTTTTAATAAATTCAATGAGATTTTATGGGATTCTAATAATATACATTAGATATTAGTAAATTATTGAAAGTTATATAGTTAAAAAATATTATTATTTATTCTACAAAAATGAGTAATTACTTTGAGTCAAGCACAGAATTAGGGGGAGGAAGACGAAAATTCATCCCTGGTGTAACATTTTAGAGGGTATAAATTTATAATATATGTATACAGTAAATATATTTTGCATCTTTTTAAATGATAATGCGTTTAAAACTAAAATAAGTATGATTGTATGCTAATTATAAAAATAATTATAGGGATGGGTATTTAATTCTTTTTTTATGATAGGGCGTAATTTTAACATTTCTCCGAAGAGTAAAATTCCTAGTTCCACTTCAGCTTTGAGTACTTAATTTAATGATTTGTTTTATTGTATCTATTATTATTTCTCTTTATCAATAGAATGACAGATTATATTTGTTTATCTTTTTCTATTTTTCATGTTATTTAGCTATTACATGCTATACAGAAAATTAAGTTTGACATTTATTTAATATTCAGAGTTTAAACCAATATCATGAAATAAAAAAAAATTAAAAAAACAAGCATTTTTAGAAGCATGACCAATCATTTTTATAAACTGACGAAAGAGTTACAAGGATTTCAGTTTTAGAATTCATCATTCTAATATAATTATGATTTTGTCCGACAATATTAAATTAAATTAAACAAATATAATTAAACTGAAGTAATATTCTCTTAATGTTATTCAATCACAATAATTTTCTTAAAAATGTTTGTTAAATAGATAGAAAAAATTGAAGAATACAAAAATGATGCCATTCATTTTTTTTTAATATTAAAAAAATTGAATAGACTTGACAAAATCCGTTCAAAACAAAAAAAAGATCTATTAATAAAAAAAAAACAAGAAATTGACAGTAAACATCTACAGCAAGAAAATTTGCTAAATGAATTATTTTATTTAAAAAAAGAAATTTCAAAATGCCTTCAATACAAGTATACTTTTAAATTAATATTTTTATGAGTAATAAAAACATTTTATGTATTTTATTTTTATTTTTTTTAGGTCTAGTGATTCTGATATTGATCTTGTGCCGTTAGATGTATTTAGTCGAGAATCACCAGGATCAATTGATTATATAGTATGTGAATTAAACTAAAACTAAGAATATTTAAATATTTAGATATTATATTTGTTTAAGGATAATCTGCAGAAAGGATTGATAAGTGATCATGATTTACATGTTAAACGTCTTCAATGGGAGCTTGAACAAAGACAAACTCAACAAAAACAATGTGATGAAGTTGAGAAAAGTAAAGAGACTATACTTTCTGAAATTCAAGAAGAAAGTAGAATTTTACAAAGTATTTTACCGATGCTAAAAGATATACGTTCTGTAAGTTGATATTTTCTCATTGGTTTATTAAAATATAAATATTAAATAATAAGAATTAATTTATTAAATATAATTCACTAATTTATATAATTTTAAAAAAAATGTGTTAATTAAATGTTTTTGGTATAATTAGTCATTTAGTATGAATATAGTTTGTTATTACTATTATTAGTACTATAAATAACATTTAAATGAATATGAGGTATACAATGACTGATTTTTTTTTATAAATACCTACCATAAATTACATTAAAAACTTTTATTTGCTAATTATTGATATTTATACACATTTAAAAATAATTAAATATTTTGACATTTTGATAATCTTTCATGATAATCATGGAGGAGTTTACCGAAATGTTGTAAAAAAAAATTAAACATTTTTTATCAAAAATTAGAATTTTTAAAAGTAAATTGTGTATTACTCTAAATAATTTCTTATTTACTACGGTTTTTCATGACAGTTAAAATTTACTAAAGATAATAATATTAAACAATCAACAACCAATATTGGATTCTGAGAAAACTAAGATAAGATGATAAACAGCATAAAATTCTCAAATATGGAAGATATGAAAACCAAACTTATTAGGTATTTTAGGTCAGGTATATTTAGCTAAATAATAATATGTGATGAAAAATCATAAAAAATACAAACTTGTTTAAAATAATACTCAATTTAATAGTGTAATATGTATATATTTTTTTAATTGTTTATGTTGGTTTATTTTTTATTTTATTTTTTTATTTTTATTTTTTTATATTATAAGAAATATACAACTATACAAATTTTGCACATCAAGTATTAAAGATAAGGTATTATTTACATATTACATAACATGAGATATGGCACTATGTAGGAGGGCTCCCTATGGAGCTATCTACTTATGGGATTTTTTTTTTTTTTGAAAAGAGAGTTTTATTAGAGGAGATCTCTTATCCATTTTCGTTTAAGTCTTCGTGGGGGATTGTCTAGAATGTGATTTAAAGCAAGATGGCTTATGTTGGGGGTTAGTATGTGAACTAAATTGTTTGTGAAGTTTGAGGTAGGTAGTTTTGGCGACATGGTTTACATAGTTCATTTTCAGGTCAGAGTATATAGTTTTGTTACTAAAAAACCAGGGAGCATTTATAATAGTGCGTAAGCATATGGACTGGAATGATGTATTTTTTGTATATTATTTGGAGCGGCATTACCCCAAATTTGTATACCGTAAAACCATAAAGGGAAAATTAGTAAATAAGGATTTTATGTGTAAGGTTTAATTTTGATTGTAGAAGAAGACGTAGTCGATGTAATCTGGAGTTTAGTTTCTTCCTTTTATCGGATAAGTGGTCTTTCCAAGTTAGTCTTGTATCGAAAATGAGCATCAAGTATTTAATTTGGTTGGTTTGAAATAATATTTGGTTGTATAGTTTGACTGGTGAACATTTGTTTGGGCGATGAGAGAAAGTAGTGTGGCTGGATTTTTTTGTTTTTATTTTCCAAAGTGTGAACCATTTTTCGAGTAAGTTTAGATGGTGTTGAAGTTTGGAACTTGCGACTATGGGGTCAGAATCAGAGGATAAGATACTAGTATTGTGTTGAGCAATAGTGAAGGAGTATGTGGATATATCTGCAGTAAAGATTAGATATAAAAGGGAGGAAAGGTCGCTGCCTTGTGGTACACCAGCGTTTATATTAAATTGGTTTGAAATTGAGTTATTTACTTGAAAATTGCGTTGGTTGAGATAGGATTTGAGAAATAAATTATATGGGGTTGGAAAGTTGGTTTTTAGTTAGTGGAGAAGTCCGTCGTGCCAGACTTTGTCGGACGCTTGGGCGATGTTTAAGTAAGAAGATACCTGAGCAGTATTTTTTTTGTTCGAGAGAAGATGAAATGGCATCGTTGAGATGGTGGAGTGGGTGTATAGTGGAGTGGTTTGCTCGGAAGTCGAACTGAGAGTGAGGAATGATTTTGTTAATTTCTGATATACTTTGAAGGCGTTTTAATAGACGTTTTTCAAATAAATTTCCTAGGGAGGAGAGAAGGCTGATTGGGCGGTATGAAGATGTATTATTTTTAGGATTGCCTGGTTTGGGTACAACAATAAAACTTCCATATAACGAAGTCGAATAAGCAACAAAAAAAAGAACCGGATGGGACTCGCTCTGCTGTACAGTTGGGGGTGGAGTGCACCTCGTTTATAGGATAGGTCATTATTACAACGAATTTGTTAAATTTGAATGCAATGATAGACATCATTGTATACGAAAAACGATTCTGAACGGAGATGATATGTTTGTCTAGGATATAATACATTGTTATTTATAAATATTGTAATTAGTATATTTTATTTTTAAACGATAAATATATTTTTCAATTAGGATGGGTTGGCAGTTGCATACAGCGACATAGTTTGTCAGTCTAGAATATTATACATTATATTATATTTTACATGTAATTTTTTGTCAATATTCGCTGTTCAAACGCTTATAAAAAAAAATTGTGCCTATGGATTTTAATAATTTTTGAATGACTTTAAGAACTACTTCTGTGGAATCTTCTATTAAATTTTTAAGTATTTTGTACGAGCCAAATTTTTTTTATCACCGATTATAATAAAAAAAAATGTAATAAAATCGAATATTTTAAATGCCTATAAGTGGCTTAAAAATCAATATAATATTTTGAAAAAAATATGACATAAAGGAAATACCAATCTTAACAGCTGGTAGAAATTTCAAAAATCTGCGACTTATACTTTTTGAATTATAAAAAATATTTAAAATCGTTTGACAATAAATCGCTATTTTATGCAATTTCGTAAATATTTAAATTTCAAACAGTCATAAAATTTTTTCCGGAAGACATTTTTTAAAAGATTTTTGAAGAGTAGCTTATATATAACCTAGTGTGAAAATTTTGAGTTATTTATTTTTAAAATTTAAAAAATATTGGAAATTTTTTACTTTTGACCCCCCAAAGTACCAAATAGATTCACTTTCCCTTCAGAAAAGTTGCTACATAAGGCAATCGAAGCATTTTTACTGCCCCAAATCGTGTCGACAGACACAAAAAAAAAAAAAAAAAACACATCATTGTAAAATCAATACATTCTTCACTCCGTTCAGAATCTAAAAAAACATACATCATTGTAAAACCAATAGATTCCATCACTCCGTTCAGAATATAAAATCTTAAAAATTTGTTATTATATTTTTATAACATTTTATAAGCATTAGAATATTTTAATACCATGCAACGATTTTTATTGTTATATTATATTATTTATTATACTATTTTTATGTTATATAAATATTAAACCTACTCGAATAAAAATGTATATGCATAAGACAATATTAAAGATGCATGCAATATTTTATTGAAACTTTTTAAGTATGCGAGTTTTTCAATAATTGTTGTTTGATATAGATTTGAATTTTTTATTAAGACTTATGAGTAATTTCGTTTTTAATTTAAAATTATCATAGTGTAATAATGTAAAACCAAGTATTTTACTATTCTATTACTTCTACTATTTATTTTAATTATTTATTTGGAAAAATCTTGATTATCTGTTAATACATTTAATTTTGGTATTGAATATTTAAGTAAATTAATAACTAATATTCGTGTTAGCGTGTCATTATTATACAGAATAAAAATACAGCTGTATCTTGATATTTACAATTTGTCTGATATTAATCACGTGTGCGTTCATATTTTTTATTTCACATTTCAAAACTATATTAATGTATAAACAGTGTTGGGAATAGATAACTAATAATTTATCTAGATAAATATGAGATAATTTCATGTTTGATTTTGAAAATATTCAGGATACTACAGCCTATAGATATTAGGTAAAACATTCATAATTAAAAACATTTAAAATAAATATCATTTTTTAAACTCATTTCAAACATTAATAAACATAAAATATCAAATAATTTTTTTTGAAATAAACTTCATAAGAAGATGGCAAATCATTCTCTAACTTAATAATAAAAAAATCTTAGATTTGAAAAACAATATAACAATACATTTCTGTCTTTTTTTTTAACAAATTTCAAACATTTTGGAAATAAACTTATAATATAAAGAGTTATTATTTTTAAAATAAACTTCATAAGAAGATTGTCATCTTGTCAGTTTTTATCTGTGTAATAGGTATATGATGTACAGAAAAATATATAAATGAAAATATAAAAACATTTTCAAATTTTATTTTTATTCCATTTAAATAAATTATCTAGATTGGTACTCATAGATAACAAGATTTTTATCTATATGTAGATAAAGATAACTGAGTATAAATTTATCTAGATAAGATAAAATATAAATAATTTTTATCTAGATATTTCCCACCACTGTGTTTAAATAATAAATATATTAAATTATTTACTAATTTTAAAGTGGCACAAATTAAAATTTTAATAAGGTAACAAATGGCGCAAATTAAATTTTTTGTAGGTACACGATGGCGCAGATTACTTAATGCCCTTTCATTTAGTTTTGTGTGGCGCAAATTATCAAAATTAATTTTTAGGCGTGGCGCAATTTACATATATTTTTTTTTTTGGGTTGTATTTGGTGCAAATTACATACGCCCATTTTGGTCCGTCGCCGGTACGTTATTAATATTCTACGACGACCAAGAGTAATATTTTTACTTTCATTTTCGAATTTCGAATTTTGAATTTTGATTTGTCTAGCGTCTGCTATTGTTTGAAACTAATGTGTAGTCCTTAGAGAGAGATTTTTTTTTGCTTTTTTTCATTTTTAATGCTATGGACAGTAAAAAGGACTGGCATTATGGAAATAAAACTACAACTCTTATCCAAAAGAAAAAAAACAAAGGAAATATTGAGCCATACATCGAAAATTAATTTTATTTTATTTTTAATTTGTTGTACTATTAAATTGAATTCTCTTGCGTCATAACATTTTAATGTATTGTTTCATTTTCATACATTTTCATCTTATATTCTTATAACAAAAATGAATGAATTGTCAATAAGAACAAAATTATTCTGACGGTATGAGCGACGATAACCGTCAGCCGACCAGTCCAGCCGACTCAAAGAGTTTCATCCTAAAAATAGTATCAGATTCTATGTATATTATATAAATATATACTCATATTAACCAATAGGTATATAAACATTTATACTTATTTATAATCCACCTCCTCCCGTTAAAGTAGGCTGGATCCGTACCTGTATAAAGGTATAAGCAACACTACTGCCTATATTATAATAGTATCAAAATGGATAGACCGTGGAGTTTTGCAAATTAATATAATGTAAAGATAAAATGTTCAGTTTGATTATTATCATAGTTCCGGGATTTGTAATTTAGTCGATGTACAGTGGCACGATAAACGCGATAACGGATTACACACACTAATGTTCATTTACTACTCACACATTGACACAGCCAAAATGTTCATGTGATATAAAATGCCTAAATATTACTCCTTAAAACATGCTGCGCTCCAGCCACCTTAAGCCGGGTTCCCACAACTCGTGTATTTGACGAATATTTATAATTGCCGAATATTCGTCTATTTGTACAAATACCCAAATATTCTGTGCCCACTACTTGCATATTTGACAAATATTTGTTAACACAAATATTCGTACATGTATTCGTACAAGTAGTCAAAATTACCCCTCCAATAAACTTATAAATTCGTATGTATGGAGTTTGAATTTACTAATACATTTTTCATCATTATGTTGTGAGCAGTTGTACTTGATTGTTCTGTTTTTACATGCATTTCAGTGTTTTTTTTTTAATTTTAATCTAGTTGAATAAACTTGTATTATATCATTGATCTTTATAATTTATATTTATTATAATATAATGGATAGCAATCAACAAAAAAAAATTATCGTTTGTGGAGCGTTTCTTTGTATGTGTGAAGAATTTTTAAAATTAAAACAAGCTAGTTGTGTTTCTAGGAAACGTGTGGACTACCATTTTGATTGCCTGGCCACAACAATATTATATTTAGAACCACTGAAATTAATACACAAATATTCGTCACGTCGTGGGAATGCCCATCCAAATATCAATTGTGATACAATTATTTTCTTTGACTCGTGTCACTTTTACCGACAATCGGCGGAAACTAGACGAATGACGAATACCGAATGCCGAATATTCGTACAAATATACCATTCCCACTACATGACTAGCAGGGATGTAGTCCTAAAATTATTTGTGAGTATGCTTAATATGAGGCAGCTTTAGGGGGGCTTTTGTCATCAACCCCTACTCCCCCTCCTCAATCACCGTTCTATTACCTATATAAATTAATAATAATACATTTTATTAACTTCAACAGTGTAATAATTAATATTATTATAAAATTTATTTATTTACCAAATACATAATAACATAAACATAATATTAAAAACTTATAAATTAAGGTTATAGAATATTCCATAAATTTTGTTTTAAACTTTCTTTTTCTTTTCTATTTATTTTTCTGGATCTATTGTCATCAGCCGTTCTATGGTGTAAAATCCAAATTTTGACATAGTCTTCAGGGTCCCATATACTCAATGGTGGACCATTAATGTTAATCATCATCAAATTTGAAATATTGTGAATTGTCAATCTTGAGCGTATGTCAGTGCAAATAATATTCATTAAGCTAAATCCACGTTCACATTCTGCTGTAGAACATGGGATTGTTTTTATCAAATTATTTATTTCATTTAGTTCTTCAATTTCATTGGTTTCTTCGTCGATTAATATTCTTAATCCTCTTAATGTTTTTTCTTGATTTAAAAGAAATCTGTTACAAAGTCGTTTTACTTCCTGTTCACCAAAACGAATATTTACATCAGCTGGCCATGTTTTTTTATCTAAAATTTGAATATCTTGTATGATTATTTTATCTTCTTCATTATTATCTAATAGTCTCATGTTTAAATTGTTAATAATACTTGTAATAAATTGGTTTTTATTGATACATACTAATTTAATATTATTACATAAAGGGATATTTTTAAACATCATTTGTTCGATAGCCTCGACTGCTTCAGCATAATGATCACCATTGATAGTTTTTAAAGAATCAATTACTCTAATAGTTCTTTTAATTTTTTTATCAGCTTGTATCAAAGTTGCATCCCGACTTTGCAAATCTAATGACAGTTGAGATAATTCAGACAACACATCACACATAAGTGCCAAGTCTGAAAGAAATTGTAAGCTTTCCAACCGTTTACAAAGACCTTTATACTTGGATCTAGTTTTTTGATCACGATACTTATCCTCAGAAGCTTCTTTAAAGTGTTTGTATAAAGCTGGATACATCTTCCAAACTACTTTTACAGTTCTATAGCTGCTAGCAACCCAACAAACATCGAGTACTCGACCAATTTTTAAAAATATTTCATTTAAACTTTCACAATGCAATTTTAATTCGTTTTGGTTCTTAGGTGATCGACTATACAAAGAATATAATGTGTCCAGAAAATATTTGAAATGATACGTTGCTGTAATATCTTTTAACACATCATTAACTGCCAATTCTAACCTATGGTTAATGCAATGCCAACTAAATATTATTGGAAATTTTTCTTTTAAGCGTGCAGCAACTCCATTAGTTTTTCCTAAAAGAACACTGGCTCCATCTGTGACAAATGATATCCAATGTTCTTTTAAATAAATATCAGTAAATCCATGTTGATGTAAACATTCAAGTAGTTGGTCTATGATGTTTATAGATGTTTGACTTTTCAATTCAATTAAATCCAAAAATATAAAAACAGGTGAATCATATGATATGGAGGCTTTGAGATAAATAATCACACCAGATGATGAACTATTTGTTGTTGATTCATCAATTAATATAGAAATCTTTGAATTGGTTTCTATAATATTTTGAACAATTTTATTTCTCATTTTAGTAGCTATATGATCAATAATATAAGTACTTGAATATCTCGAATGTAATGTTTGGCCTAATAAAACCCCATTCATTTGTTGTAATTCAACAAGATCTGAATGGTCATCAAATGGTCGGTTATTTTTTGCAATAAAATAAACAGTGCGAAATATTTTTATTGTAGATTGATAATGTTTAGAAGTTGAAGTTTCAAATGATGTACTTAATTTACTATGTGTTTTTTCTCTTGAAATATTTAAAGCAAAGTTGTGTGCTTTAGATCTATTGTGTCTTGATATTTTATGTCTTAAAATACTTAAACGAGTAACTAATTTTGAATTGGTACCACCATCAACGTTTATTTGACTCCATTCAGTTGAGATTTCAACACCTTGAATTTTACATGTTTTTAATTCATCAACATTTTTACAATACAAACATCCAATTTTACCATCATCACAAATGAGCCAAGGATATCTATCTTTTTTCTGAATCCATTGATTGTAAGTCCATTCAGAAGGCCAAAGATGTACTTCATTAAATGGATTTGTGTTGGAATTTTTCTCTGAAGCATCTTTGAGTTGTTTCTGATCCTAAAATATTATAATAAAAATGATCATTCAAATATTGATAATATTTTCTAAAAAAATTATATTATAAGTACTAAACAATATTACCAATTTTGAAATTTTAGATGGTGTCTTAGACGATGATATACATGTTTCCTCTGAAGTAACTGGATCATCCGGATCTGAATTTTTTTTTTCTTTGAATAATTGTTTATCCTATAATATAATGTCACAGTAAAAAGTTGTATATATACTTAGGTATATTAATAATACTGTGTACTTTATATATTGTGATATATTTCAGCTTCAAAATATAATCGATTACCTACGCATATTTTTGTCCATTCATAATTTTAGACATACAATTATTTGTATGCATACTATTTATACTCTAACGAACATATCTTTTATATTCATTAAGAGTTTAAAAAATGTATAATTCATTTTAAATTATGTTTATAATATAACAATATCAATTTTAGGTATATTGTTCATAATTTAATTTTTAAATTATAAATAACCATCTACTTAATCATTTATTACTTCAATTATCAATTAATATTTAATTCACAATTTATAAGAGATAAATCTAGTTTTAAATAATGTACTCATTATTCTATTATATTTTTAATTATTTATAAAACTGTTATTCTTATAGCACCACTGGTATCGAATGTAACAAACAAATTGTATAGTAATAATTATTAAATTATTGTGACCAAATTTGTGTATATTTATATATATTAATATTATATTACAAATTACAATGATGTTTTAATCATCGTCGAAGAAACAAGGCAGATAAAATATACAGTGAAATAGTAATATTATCATAAACATTTTGAAGTGTATATTTTATTATTTTCTATTATTATTTTCTAATAATTATTTAAAATAAAAGTTATTTATTGAGTATTGACTTACCTTTGTAGATCGTATTACAAATTTATCCATATTGAACTATATTCACTGAACACAGTACCACAGTGACTAGTGACTAGTAGTTACTAGTTAGAGTCTAACTGTTAGACTGTCGAATGACAAATAAGTAAATAACATAATAATATACCTACTACGATATAATTATTATTGATTGTTGACAAATCTTAAATACACTGTACAAACAAAATACGTCATAATATAATTTTATCATGTTATCGATAGCGCCGATAGCGGCTAATCTAAAAATAGACTGTTGTATACAAAAATCCATTTAAAATATTATATCATATTATCTATGAGCAATGGGCATTCCGTAACCCGCATTTCTCGACAGTTAGACATAATAATATTATGTTATAGAATTAAATGATTACTGCCTACTGACATAAGACAATTTTTGTGAAGTGACCAAGTGGCTAATGCTGGGTATACGCACGTTTTTCAGAGCATACTTGCGGTCTCTAGTTTTTTTCTTGAGTATGCTCTCTTTTTAAAATTTGGAAAGTGGGTATGCGGCGCATACCTGCGCATACCCTCCACTACATCCCTGATGACGAGTATCCACGAACAGCGAATATTCGTCAAATACACGAGTCGTGGGAACCCGGCTTTACGGTTATTATGAAATAGTCCGATAGTTATGTACGAGCCGTTGAGTTAATGCTTATAATTTTATATAGTTTGTATTTCGTATTATTTTAAACTAATATTTTTAATATTTTAATATTTTATAATATATAAACTAAAACATCGATGTGGATAAATTTTTAACTAAACGACCGATGAATAGTGATGATGAAAGCATAGACGGAGATTGGGGGAGGGGGCTTAACCCCCTAAAAAGACCAAAATTATTAAATTTCGTAGTATAAAATATTAAAATAGGTACTTATTTTGCAACAATTGACATTTAAGTCCCCCCCCCCTAAAATTCAATCAAATCTCCACCTATGGATGAAAGTGTTATAGAAACTAAAGTTCGTAAGGTATCAGAAATGTCAGATGTAAAAACCAGTCGAGAATGTTTGAACCAAAAAGTTAATAAAAAGGACCGTAAATACCAAGACAGTTCATCAAGTTTGGATTCACTTTCGATGTTGAAAAAGGTGATCTAAAATGTGTTATATGTTTAGAAAGATTAGCTTCAGAATGTATGAAGCCATCAAAGCTAAAACGGCATTTAGTAACTAAACATCCTCAATTCCAACATAAAGAGGAATACTTTTTTAAAAGGTATGAAAATTCGATAAAAGTTCAAAAAAATACTAAGCGTAATTTTACTTCAGTATCTATAAAAGTTCTAGCTGCGTCATTAGAGGTTTCATATTTAATTGCAAAAACCAAAAAAACACATTCTATTGGTGAATCTCTGGTTTTGCCAGCCGCTATAAAAATAGTATCAATTATGCATGGCGAATCATATGAAAATGAATTAAAAATGATTCCCTTATCAAGAGATACTGTGTCACGTCGAATTAAAAATATGTCTGATAATATAAAATGTCAACTCCTAAATAGATTGCCTGGAAATTATTTTGCAATGCAATTAGATGAATCTACGGATATAACTAATCTTGATTAACTTCTTGTATATGTTAGATATATTTATAAAGATAAAATTGAAGAAGACTTTATTTTATCAACCATTAGAAGGACGTACAACTGGAAATTATATTTTTGTTCTTATAAACAATTTTTTAGAAATGAATGAAATTCCCTGGTCAATGTGTGTGTCAATATGCACTGACGGCGCCCTTACTGGTTCAAAAAAAAGTTTTAAAGCTAAAGTTCTAGAAGTGTCTTCAAATATAATATTTAACCATTGTATGATTCATAGAGAAGCTTTAGCTTCCAAAAAACTTTAACCAGATGTTAATAAAGTACTCTTTAATGCTATAAGTGTAATAAATTTTATAAAATCAAATTCATTAAATTCCAGACTTTTTACTATACTTTGAAATGGGTTTTGACCATGACAAATTGCTTCTTCATACTGAAGTAAGGTGGTTGTCTTGTGGTAAAATATTATCACGCATTTTTAAACTCAAATATGAAGCACAAATTTTTCTTCTGGAACGTAATAATACACTATCGGAACATTTTTTAGACGAGCAATGGCTTGCAATTTTGGGTTATCTTGCAGATATATTTGAAAAACTAAATTGTCTAAATTTAAGCCTTCAAGGGAAAAATACTAATATTTTATTTATTTCTGATAAAATCAATGCTTTTAAAAAGAAAATTCTTCTGTGGAAAAATTATATCGACGATGACAAATTTGAAATGTTTTCATGATTATCAAAATTCCTCAGTGATAATGATGTGGATATTAAAATGATAAAAGAAATTATAACTACATCTAATAAGTTTACAAATAAACTTTAATGCACAGTGTGAAGAATTCCCAGAAGAAAGTCTAGGTTGGATAAGAAATCCATTTAATTTTAATATCAATGAAATAAAATTAGGAAATTTAAAAATAAGCGAAGAACTTATTGACTCGTCATCAGATAAAAATTTACGTATCAGATTTCAAGAAAATGCATGTGATACATTTTGGATTTCCATCAAATCTGAATATCCAGAATTATCAAAACAAGCCATATCAATTTTACTTCCTTTTGCATCATCTTATTTATGCGAAACAGCATTTTCAACACTAACGATAATTAAAAACAAATATCGCTCCAGATTAAATGTTGAATTAAGAGTAGCAGTATCAAATATCAAACCAAACATAGAATCAATCATGTTTACAATGCAAGCTCAGGTCTCTCATTAAAATAATTAAATAGTAATTTTATAATTTTAAAAATATTATAATTTTGATTATCATTAAAATAATACATTTTTTAATTTTAGAATTTATAAAACTCTAATTTTGTATTTTGTTTTTTCATGTTTTTGATTACTTAAATTAAAGAAGTATTAAAATTGCCTAAAATTAACGATTTAATGTATATGAATAAAATGTGTGTATACATAAAGACTATTAACTAAATTTTTATTATACACTTACATAATGTTGGTAGGAAGGGGGTCGTATTATCAAAATAAATAATTTTGGGGGGTCGTGGATCAAAAAAGGTTGCGTACCACTGGTCTACCCACATGGAGTGCACACGCAAAAGTGTTGGTTTATAAAAAAAATTAAATAGTTTTAAAATAAGAATTACATTTAAAAGCTTGAAAAATTTTAAAGATAAATAAAAAAAAATTGTAATAGGTATATTTTTGCAAAAAAAAGTTAAATTGTCATTAACTTAAACAATAAAAGACTTAGATTCCTTTTTAAATCATATTTCTTCATCGTTTTTGGTATACTTTCATGTGACTGGACAGTCTCTTTGTACTTAAAATAATTTTATCCTATGTCATTTTTATCGATGTGGAGATATTACTTATAGGTCCTTTGTTAATATAATTTTATCAGTAAAATTTTAATATTAGCCAAAATGTAATAATATTCATTATAATTAATAAATATTCATTTATAAATTTTAACATCAATTACATACACACATACACACTCACAAATTTATATAAGTTTACTTTGAAATAACAAAAATATCGTATTCTAATTAAATTTTACTTATTTGCAGGCTGCTCAGCCATTGCAACAAAGTTTTGGATTAGCTCCTTGTCAAGCAAGATCATATGCAGATATAGTAAATTTATTACCCAAACCATTGTATTATTTATATATTCAAACAGATGCATATAGAGAAGCATGCAGTAAGTTATATTTATTATATTTATAAATAATCAGTATATGCTTAATATTATAAATATTGAATCAACCTTATGAATATTATTCATAAAAAATATTTTAGAATCTAAATTTAATGTTTCAACAAATGGTGATGAAGAAGAAGCTAGACAATTTGATTCCAATAAAAATATTGTTGTTGATACTAATTCTGATGAGGTAAATATTTAATTGTATAAATAAGTAAATATTTTTAAACTGCATTTTTGGAATCCTATTGTTATTTTATTATTTTAAACAATATATTGATTAAAATTTAATTTAATTTTTTAATAACTAAGACTGATTTTTAGTTTCCTAAATCGTATGTGATTATTTTATTTTATTTTTTGTCTTTTCTTATAAATAAAAGACTTACTATTTCAAAATGTTTAAAATGCTATACTATCTTATTTTTATTTATAAGAATTAAATTTAATAATTTGAAAAATTAAGTGCAAGAATTACATTTTAAGTAATAAATTATTAATGGGTTAAACATGTTTGTGTCTTAATATATCATAATAAAATATCAATGGATCTTCCTTCAGAAAATAAATTATAAACCGCTATTGCATATATAGCTTGGGTATTTAACAATTACAAGTATGACATTTTTATTTTCCATTGAAACTGATTACCATACAGTTATATGTTTTTTTGTTTAAAAAATACAATTATAACCATATTTCAAAAATGCCAATGTAATAGTTATAAAAGTCTGATATTTATTGTTGATCTTAATAAATGTAATCAATTTAATAGTTATTAAAAAATAATTACTTTAATTATTCATTGATTTATTTCTGTAATTCCATAGAGATTAAAATTAATTCTTACACTTTATATTTACAGGAAATTGATGTACCAAAACTCAAAAAACGACACCATAAAAAATCACGTACTGATACTAAATCTGTTCAACACAAAAGTTTGTTATCTAAACATCCCTTATCTGTTAAATTGACCTTGAATTTAAAAAACAATACTCTATTTGTCATGGAATTCTTTTATCTGGTTAATTTAAATTTAATTACGGTTACTGTTACTTCATCATGGTCAGGATTTTCTTCATCTTACTCTAGAGAGTTGCTTTCACCAAGTTCTATACTTGATGCATTATTCCCTGGCGATAATGGTAAAGAAAGTCCACAAATAGTAAATTTTCATCAATTAGAAGAAGTGAGTAATTAAAATTATAAATGGTTAATTATTATTGAAGTTAAATGTTTTTATAATTTAGGTAAAAACTGAGTTAAATATTTTAGATGTTGGTAAACCTTATATTTGGGCTCAGAGTGTATGCGGTTTAGATTTTTTGAACCCTAGTTCTCCTGATTTTCTTATTTCAAGAAACCATATTGCCCAAGTATTAAAAGCAATTAATAATCGTCTTAAAACTCGACTTTCTTTAATTACTCAGCTCGATTGTAGTGGTAAGAATTGAAAATGAAAATATTATATAACCTATTTATTTCCTTAATATATTATTAGTATCATTATTTCAGATTTGGAACGTAGATTCAGTATAAATGGAGTCAATTTAACTTCAGTATTATCTCCTTGGAATACAATGACTTGGGATAATTTTAATAAACTTGAATACTGTATACCACATGTTGAATTTGGAACAGTGACAGAAAATGATTTGTTATTTAAACGTGTAGTGAATTATAAAACGGGTACTTATTTTATTATGGTTTAATCATTGACTGATTTAGTTATATAACTAACTTATAGTAATTCAGTTATGTATAATATATATTTGTATTTTACATATTATCCAATAATACCTATTGATTAATTAGTGGTCAATGAAAAATCTTAACCTATTTATTAATATATATATATATAATAAGTTCATAAAATATTTTCTGTAGTATTGAAAATAAATTAAATTTGGATGATAATTATCATTTATACTGTTCATCTAAATATCTAGATATTTTATTTAAATTTATATCAGACAAATTAAGTTAGTGTTTAATAACTTATCATGAGAGATGGTAATTGCCTATTTGTTCCTTCTTTCAAGCTACTACTGATATATATTTATGTATTATGTAATAATTTTTTATAATATTTATGGTAAAATTATTTTTTAGCTACATTAACTGTTGTTATGGCTATTAAATGTGACTACCCTAAGAGTAAACCTATTTTTGCCCTTCAATTAAATATGCCAACTATAAATGAAGGGACATCAGTTTTGAATTGTACAAACAATAATTCTGTTAGAGTAAGTTCAGATAAAATTCCAATATTGTTATTATATTAATTTGGACTAATTTAGGAATTAGAAAGAGAAATCAATATTTTCCATGAACAAATTGAAGATGAAGACATTAATGAAATGTTAATCAATTTAATTGGCCGTCTTATTGTATGTTTTGAGGTGATGATGGAGACTTGGGGGCATACTGACTTCCCCAAAACTAAAACGATATTATACAATATAAGGTGATTGTTGAAAAATGGATTAAATAATTAAATTAATATTAATATAACTTTCAAATATTTACAAATATAATATTTTATTTTATTGTTTATTTGAAGGGGTCGAACCAGAAGTCATCCATTTAAGGCGGTAAAACATCATTCAGGAACTATTTTTGAACACCGTTAAACATTTTATATTTATTAAAAATGTATCAAATATTTATGAATATTTTTTTTAAATTTTACGATTGTACTATTAATTGCTTTCTTATTTTAAACTTTCACTATTGATGACTTAATTAAAATATTAATATTTGAATTAGAAAGTGTATTATGGAATCAAATAACTTTGTTTTATATAAATGTATAATATTTTGATATATTGTAAATATTTTGGTGAATCATTTTTTTTTTTTTTCTTTGAGATATCTTATTGGATTTTAAAACTTATTAATGATTAATAATAATAATTTTTTTTTTTTTTTTATGAAACTGTAGAGCATATATTTTTTCTTGACAAGTTTGAAAAGAATGTCTTAAGATTGTTAAAATATTTAGTTATTAATTTAATAAAATATGATGAAAATAATTTGATATAACAATATATGTACAATATCAGTACTAACACAAATGAAAAACATTTATTTAATTTTGAAATAAATGCAATGTTTACATGTAATATCTATATGTAATTTTTATGAGTTCTATTTTATACTAGCTGTTCCCGTGCACTTTGTTGCTCGTTAAATATACCAACTCTATATGACTCAAACTTTGTTCAATTCGTTATTTAATATTCAGTGGACAATGTTCTTGATTTATCTTAAGTTTTCTGTAGCCCGGAATAAAAATTCTGATTCGCAGCATTATATTATCAGGTAGGCAATTTACCTGCGGTAGATCGCGTACCTAGTGCTGTTTGTACGTAAGTGTATTATTTAACTCTAATAAAGTATCAAAGTTATACCAAGTTTGACATAATACGGTGGATTAATATAATCAATACATAATCCTAACCTAACCTTAACGTACTAAAATCCGATGAATAAAATAAACTATATTTAACCTTTTTTAAATTAGCCTAACTTCTTTCATAGATCTGCACACAAACATTAATTTATATATAATATAGCTAATCTTCTGCACTTCGAAAAAATTACAAAAAAATAATGATTGTTCGACTCCTTTTTGGTGTAACTCACTGCAGTAAGTGCAACTCAGCCATGGGAGCCAAGTAATCATGAGAGCCAATTAACAAATAACAAAACTCCAAATAATTATTATATTAATTTTATTTATTACCAATGGCAACCACTAATAAATAGTTATTATTCTCAGATCTTATAGCAACCATTTATAAATAAAAATTTCTATCGTAAATCTCAAAATTCCTGTTTGAGCACCTCCCGGGTTCGATAGCCAACACATTTTGCGATTCAAGTGGGGGAGTAGGCTATCAATTACTTTGATAAAAACATGCCTATAACCTTCGAAGGCACGTGAGCAAGCACTGTGCAAAATTTCAGGACAATCGGTGCAGTAGTTCTGGAGTTATTAAAGCACAACTTACAGACGTTGACTTTTATATATTATATCATTATTGTCATTAAGAAAATGGTATTTAAGTATCTAAATATTGAATCATTACTAAAAAGGTTGAAAATGGACAAATTAACATATGTACCCAGTAATGGGCTAATTTTTGGATAAAAAACAATCTTGGTAAAATTCTTGGGATAGAAAAGGCTTTTAATTCTTTTTGTGGATATAAGGAATAGATGAATTAATTTTTAATTACATTATTTAAATCTTTTACGTACACTCTCACAAACTCTAATCTTTGAAATGGTGTATAACTTATAACGTGATTGTAGAGAAAAACATTTCTTTAATATCCTTTTAAATGATAACCACTTTATACTGTTGGTATAAAATAAAAATAAATTATGCATATAATTATTTTTTGCATACAATAAGCTAAAAATATTCCAATTGACAGTTTCCATGTTAAGCATAGGATTCATCAGTATTTTTTTTGTCAGTATTCCATTGATTTTAATTTTGATTATTTATGGGGTTTCAACTAAATTTAAATCATCACTAATATAATAACCGTAATCAATGTGTATAAAATATATTTAAATATTCATTTTCAAAACAGTTTTAATTGTTATGTCTACCAAAAATATTATAATAAGAAAATATAAGCGATGATAAATTATTTTTCGTGTTTACACGTTGCACTATGTTTGTAGTTATGTCATCTATAGGTAGTAGTAAACATTTCAACACCAAATCAGAATTCTCTAAACACGATAAGTATAATTTTGACGTATTGATGTATAAGCGTAAATAAATCATTGATTTTTTGTGAAATATTGAAATCGTATTTTCATTTACGCGGAATAGAAAATATAGAAATACAATTATACAAGAATGAACGTGTCGTACTACAGTATTTATAGTAGACCATATTGTAAATTAAAAACACTTGCATCATATACTCATATTTAGATACAATACAGTTATAAATAGTAATCGAATTAATTTATTATATAATAATAATAATGATATTCAAGTGACGTTTATATTAAAATGTACCTGCATTATATAGGTAAACATAAACATAGAATGTAGATATGAGAATAGTAAATGTCAACAAAAGTGAATATTATATTTGTGACACATGACTCGAGTATTCAGAATATATTTTAGTTTAATATACTATTAGTGTATACATATAAGTATACATATATGTAAAATACCTTATTTCTGTTGAAGCGGTTAAGGTGGTTAGTAGTAGAAAATAAAATCAATAAAATGAGGCCTTCGGAATGAGAACTAAAGGACTATGCCAAATGTATACAAAGGTAATTAAGTATATATTATGTATGTGTATTTTTATACAATTTAAAATTACAAGAACAGTGCGCTGTCCTTGACGTCTCGGATTTACGGTGGCTACTATTGTGCATTTTTTTTATAATACGATTAATTATCTGTACTGCACGTCTCGTATACGGTTTGCGCATATATTATTAACGAAATGCTCATGCATTTATTTTTGCGTTTACAAACATACAAATATGATATTAATATGTTTGGTAGAATATTTTCTGTAACATGCATACTCATATATATATATACATAATTATTATCCCTATTGGCCATAAAACATCGTTTATCAATGTATACATAATAATTTTCCGGTCGTCGTCATTGTCGTTCAACACATTTCATTCAACACAATTACACATTATTATTATTGTGTTAAATTGTGTTGCTCGCTCATAAATTACACACACACACACACACACACACACGCACTAGATTGCCCACTTTCGTAACGTCTAAATACATATTATAGACCTCAGTAAACAAACACACTACCACCAGCTGTCTATCATTTCTCAATCCATTAAATGCATGCGCCAGATCTATGTGCACGAGAGTGTATATGCACATAAGCATGCGTGTCTGCCGTGTGTATATTTCGTATTTATTTATCTTGTAGGTAAATATACACATATACAGAAATACGGATGTTCTTGCGTACACACACACACACACACACACACACACACGCATGCACGCACGCACGCACATACGCACTTACACATACACATTTACAAAAGCACACGAGTGCGCGCACGCGTATGGTATTTACAATTACTATTATCATTGTTTCTATCCGCATACGTCACGGATGTGGTAAAGCGCATGGACCGCTATACCGTTGCGGTGGGTTGCTGCGTTCCCATGACGACGGGATGAACGGCGGGATGGCTGTCAGGACAACATCCGACTACGGCAACGACGAATACGACTACTATGTGATCATTATATTAGTCAACATGCCAATAGGCAAGTGACCGGACATTCACAACGTACTCTTTCTCAAGCTCACTAACACACATAAGCATCAGATATATTCGCAAACACACTCATAATAATAATACGATCAATTACCATTTTTTTATTCTAACGAATTTTTGAACGTTTTTAGTCCGATTTTTGATTTCGGTGGATGTATTTCGAAAATATAACATCCGACATTTTTGACGGCGATTAGACTTCAGACGTCCGTTCAATCTCGAATATAATGTCCACATCACGTACGTCCTTTGATTAACCGGCAATCCACAATTTTCAGGTGAGTTTATAACCACATAACACCTGTGTTACCGCTCTTTATTACTCTAGACTTTCACGTATTACACGATAATATATTATACATATTATGTTGTTCAATATTTATTTTACCAATATATAATTTAGTGTTTTTTTATCGAGTGATAGTTATTTAAATTAATTATTAATTATGAATTATTAAATTGTATGTATTGCTTTCCATGTACATTTTGTACATTTTGTACTTTTGTACATTTCCATATTTATGATAAACTCACAATATGTATTGCTTTCCGATACACTATTTTATCTTTAAACAATAGAGTTTAAATATACATCTATTGAAACACTTATAGGTATTTAAAAAAAAAATAGTTTTAAAATGTAATATTCATTAATTTTTAAACAATTATAATAGTTATAGTGTTAATTATAGTGTAAATATATTACTACATTAATATCAAACCCGACCCACCACTAGTCGATCGGGAGGCCAAAATACTGGGAGAGATGAAACACTTCGGGTTTACCCACCAACGTCAACTTAGAACAATTTGGATCGACTTGTCGCTCAGGAAACGTTGTTCCTTTAAGTTGAAATACATATTTCGGCTGAATATGATAGGCTGTCGGGACAAACGCAAGATAGTAACAAAACTATACCATCCAGTGGAGATTGAGGGATCTAACACGATTCTCGTGTCCGTGCTCTAGACGGGTATCGACTTAGGTTCGGTGTTGGTAATCCTACGACTAATAGGGCTTAGGAAAAAATTTGGTTCTGTATAACCACGCCTGTTGAATAAAGTCTCGCATCAATAGAAGGTGTGCGACTGTAAGCCCTCGGCCAAAACCTGGCACTCGATTTGTATTAATCTATTTCATATTAATATATATAATTATAATATTGGTGGAATGAGGGTAGTTGAAAATCCTTAGTTAAAGAAATCATAAATAATATTCTACTTCAGGAAAATTTTCAGATGTATAATACCTGTAATATGATAAAAAAAAGCAATTAAGGGGCCTGGAGCGTGATTCATTTTTGGTCGAAAACATAGCTCACGACTTCAATCACTACGCCCAATATAATGTTCTGATATTAATTTTGAAAGCAGATTTGAATTCGTCACTAAATTATCTATGCTTTGACAATTTTATTTTTCTGATTTTTTTTTTTTTTACTTAAAAATTTACTAACAAAAAGAGTTAAAATGGATCACATTCATTACAAGACCCAAAAATAGTTCTTCAAACTGCTGTAAATGCTCTTAATTCTCTTTTATCCTTTGTTCGAGAAATACGAAATAAATATGAAGAATACGAAGAAAAGGCAAAAGACATGTCAGGATTAAAAGATTATGCGCCAATTCATAATCGGGAAAAAAATGTTAGACTCAGTTCATTAAATAATAATCAAACAGCCTCAACTCAGTTATCACCAAGAGAAAAATTCAGAACAGAAAGCTTCATATCAGTAATTGATCAATTGGCAGTATCATTAACCGAAAGAATAGCTGCTTACGAAACAATTTGTCAACGTTTTGGTTTTTTAAATACATTTGAAAAATTAGAAACTTCTGAGCTACAATCTGCTGCAAATTATCTTGTTAGCATTTACCCCAATGATTTAGAATCTTCACTTGGTAATGAATTCATACAGTTCAGTTCATTTTTCAAAATATATGTAGAAACGCGTAAAGATAATGAGCAATGGGAAATATTTTTATACAGGATTATTGTGGAAAATAATTTACAATGTAAATTTCCTAATATAGAAGTAGTGCTGCGTATATATTTGGTTTTGATGGTGTCCAACTGCCGTGAGGAACGATCGTTTTCAAAAATGAAGTTGATAAAAACCGACTACGAACTTCGATGACACTAAGTCGACTATCAATCCTTGCACTGTTAAGTATAGAAAGTGACATACTTAGAGCATTGGATTTTTCTCAAGTAGTTGAAAAATTTGCAGCGACGAAATCTCGCAAAGTTGCAATATAATAAAAATTATTATTAATTATATGCTATTTAGTATTATATTAATATTATTATAATAGACTATGTAATATGTAGGTATATATACGATATAATGACAGTACTAGTTAGTCTTCTTCTTCTTCTTCTACTTCGCCTTCCTCCCAACTATTTGGGGTCGGCCACCCTTGTCCTACACCTCCACTTTACTCGGTCAATCACATCTCCTCTGCACACACCGACAGCCCTCATGTCATTCTCCAAAGTCTCCAACCATCTCTTTTTTGGTCTTCCTCTTCCTCTTTTCCCTTCAACGTCCATCTTCATAACCACTCTTACTGCATTCGTTTCCTCTCGCCTCATCACATGCCCAAACCATCTCAGCCTATTTTCTCTCATCTTGTCCACAATTGGCGCTACACCAACACTACCTCTCACGTATTCATTCCTTATTCTATCTTGTCACTCCACTCAACCATCTAAGCATTCTCATTTCCGCGACACTCATACTTTGTTCTATTCTCCTGTTAACCGCCCAACACTCTGAACCATACAGCATAGTTGGTCTCATTACACTTTTATAAAATTTACCTTTCACCTAATTGGAATTCTCTTATCGCATAACACGCCCGATGCTTCTCTCCATTTCATCCACCCGCACTTAATCCTATGTTTTACATCAATGTCAAAGCCCCCGTCCTTTTGAACAAAAGATCCTAAATATTTAAAGCTCTCAACTTTACCTATCACATCACCATCTATTGTCAGTTGTCTCCTCATTCCTTCAACTTCTTGGTCTATTTGTCCAAAATCATACTCAATATACTCAGTTTTATTTCTACTTATTCTCAATCCCTTTTCTTCGAGGGCTAACCTCCACTCATTTAACCTATTATTGACAACTTCTAGGTTTTCTCCTATCAGAACTATATCATCCGCAAACAAAATGGGTATTCTACTAGTTAGTAAATATATATTTAATGAACATAATTTATTACCTACTTTTATTGTGTTACATTTTTTTTTTTTTTTTTGTTATTATTATTTTGGCATTATAATATAAGTATTTTTAAACCATAATTTTATTTCTAATTAAATATTGTTTTTCGGTAAATGTTAACATACCTATTATTAAATTAAATTCACTTATAAAGTTGTAATAATATATTAAAATATTAAATATATGTTATCGAAAAATAATATATACTTCTAAGGTGGGCCCAAGGCTCCCACATTCCTAAATCCGGCCCTGACGATGATAAACAATTAATACTCATATATTAGACTTTAGTTTTGAGAAAACTGATTATAGATAAAAAATTTAGGATTTATTAATCGGTTTCGATAGTGAATAATTTGCTTTATATATTATAATAACATTGAATTAATTTTTTTTTTTTATCTTTTTATCGTTATATTGGATTTGAAAATAGCATTCTGAAAGGTATGATTTTATTAGGAGGTAGTAGATAGGTGGGAGAAATTTTTTAAGTTCAAACAGAAGGCCATTATGCCATACTAGAGGTTTCTATTACACGTGAAACACGTGTATTTAAAAAAATTGTTTTTATTACACTTCTGGTCTTTTTTTAAATGTATTATAAGCAAAGACCGGATTTATATGTTTTTACATATCGTTACTGGGTCTATGCAGTCTTATGAGAGTACAAAATGTGGACGATTCGTTCAATGCTGAATGCGAAGAAAAAAGTTTTTTTTGCATATTTAAGAATATTTCACGGGTTTGAGAATATTTAACCCATTTAGCATATTTTGGAATACTTCGTAAATTGTGAGAATAAATATCTATTTATTTTTAATTTCGGTACCCAGAAAATTTTTTTTGAACATTTACAATTTTCTTTTTTTTTATCAATTTGATAAAAATAATACACACAGTAGTTCTTTGGTATTATCAGTGTTATAGCACAGAATAGACTAAATTTAGTCTATTCTGTGGTTATGGTGCTTTATCATATTAAGTTTCTGTGCCGTTCCCTAAGCATGGTGGATAACCTACAATGCTGGCAGTTGTTTTCTTACTGATTTTTACTATTATTCTGTTATATTTATACTATATTCCTATTTTTCACTCTTACTAAAGTGCAATGGTATTCCATTAGGTATAATACGCAACTTTAAATACCTAATTAATACCTCACTATTAAAATAATGTTGAAAAAAAAATTTAAAAATGCATATTAAAGCATATAATGATATTGATTGAATATTTTAGCATATTTTTGCATATTTTATACATTTTTGAGAGAATATAATGAGAATATATGAAGGTTTTTTAGAGAATATTAGCATCATATTTTGGGCATTTTAAGAGAATATAAATCCGGTCTTTAATTATAAGCAATTCAATTGAAATTGCTATATGCTTGTCGGAAAATTTTAATCGGTAATCGTCACGCGTAATCGAAGTCCCGTTTCGGCGATAATTGATAAAATTGTCCTAGGGTATGCGTGAGAGCGGTATTTTCTCTTTTGAAACGGAGTATATATAAATGTATACAATATATAAATAAATGCATAAATTTGTACAATATATACGTTAGATTCTGTAGTATGTAAAAGCTAATTAGTTATACTGAAATTTAATCTGAAAAAGTATCTCAGTACTTATTCTTCTTTACTCGCATCATCTGCGGTATAGACTTACGCTCGATAAAAGTGCTACCCTCTTGTAACTTTTATTTTTATTTTTAATATTCCGTGTATTTAAATTATACGAAGTCAAACACAAGTATAATTGTGAAAATACCAAGTACGAAATAGTATTATATTTTATAACAATGTAAATAACAAAAAAACCATTAAAAATTGTTTGTACAATATTCGTACCATCATGTACTATTGCAAGGAAGTGCCGGAAATGTTATAAATTTCATCCCACGTAATTTTATTTATACAACTTAACGAAATATATACCTACTATAAATTATAATTTAAATTCTTAATGTACTTAATAGAGTTTATCTAAGGACCACGCAAAGAACATTTTTAAATTAACTCATTGCCTATCATTGAGTTGTATATCTTGTTGTAATAAGTTTAAATTTGTTAGTTTATAAATTAATTATTAATTAGCAAATAAAATATCTACTCACATAAGTTTCTTAGTATTTTATGAATATAGTCAACATTTTAATCATCTATTAATATTATTAATTATATTTTTTTCTGGGATTAAAAACAATAGACACTAATAATTTGACCTTATACCCTGGTATTACATTAAATATAATTTCAACAACATGTTAGTTATGTCAAAATAACAGGGCCGAATTTAAAGGAGGGAACTAGGGTGAAAGCCCCGGGGCCTCCACAAAAGAGGGCCTTCGCAAAAGAGGGCCTCCACAATAGAGACTTCGGAAAAAAAATTAAAAATGCACTGTCATTCCGTCATCCTGTCAAAAGTGACCAATAGGATAAAAATATATATAACACTGATTGCCGATGGATAATTCCGTGAAAATATGTCATCAGTATATTTATTTATCAGTAAATCCGACGCGTCTAAACTCCACCACTACCGCCACAGCTTCTGACAATTTACGCGAACCCGCGAACGCCATACGCGTGACAATAATGTTATTCGATTTTCCTTTTTCTATGTGCGAGTGGTGCGTGATTATTATTTATTATTATTCAATATTCATATTTAAATTTTTACATTTATATATTTATATATGTTTGTTAAATACTAATAAAAGAAAAGAATCTACTTTAAAAAAAAGTTGTTAATTTTACTTGGAGAATAATTTGGTGCCAGGGGGACTCCACTCCTTTGTTGTCCCGAGGCCTCCACACATTTAAACCCGGCCCTGCAAAACAATATTACCATTTATAACTATAAATAGGTAATAATAAATAGTTATAAATAATACCAATTATAAATTGTTGTACTGATGTCATTGGATAAATGAACCTATAAAATAATAAGTATAATTACAAATATTGTCAGTACGGAATAAAGTAATACAATAAAAGTATTTTGTACAAATGTTTTCAATTTTAAACATTATACATGGCATTACTTTTTTGAACAGCTTACAGTTAACGTAAGCATATACATATTTAAGCTCAACATCGTTAAAACTTAAATTCTATCTTAAAAAAAAATAACAAAAACGCTAATTTCTTATGCCTGATGTTAAAACTTCAAATGCTAAATTTATACATATATATGTATGTATAATTCATTTGTATAATATAAGATTATAATAACGTTATTTAAAAATTTGTCTTTATTACCATTGAACATACAACAGTAAAAAACATAATTTATATACATTATATTATATAATGAGCTATTAATAGGATTAAATTATGTAAAATGATCGATAGTTATAAATATAGAGAGTTATATTATATATATTAGCAGTTTTAATTTATTTAATTGAATATAATTTTATATAGTACATACATTTTTGATTTTCTATTTTATAATGAGTCAACATACTTAATAATTCAATCGTGATCATCGATATTTTAAAATTTAGAAAAAAATTCCGATTTTGTTATATCATGGATGTACAATCTAAAAGACTAAGAAGATATCTAAAATGTTTTTAAAATACTAATAATTATAGTAACCTAATCAATAGTTAATGGTAGTGATTTTCTTCTGAGGTTTAGAGTGTTGCGTTTAATTTTTATATGTTCAGCTCAGGTGAGTCTCTTGTCTAGTTGTCTAGGGTTAGACCTAGGATGTTGGAGACTGTTGGAATTGTTTGATTGTTTAGGTTAACAGAAGGCATTTCACCCTGTCTTAAAGAAAAAGTAATGTGTGATGAATTTTCATTGTTAATTTTAACTTTCCATTTAGTATACTAGGAAAATAGGCTGTTAGGTGATTTTGTAAGTGTAGTTTGGCAGTGTATAGATCATTTTGTGAAGTACATATAATTTTATCATCAGTGAATTCAGCTACTGAAGTATATGGGGAAGTTGGATGGTCAACTGTGAATAATTTGTAAAGGAAAGACGATGAAACAGTACCTTGGGGGATACCAGCTAGTATAGGAGCAATTGAAGATACCTCAGTGCCTACTTTTGTCACAAATAAACGGTTATTGAGGTATGATTGGAAGAAGAGAAAATAAGGTGCGGGAAGAATTGTTTATAATTCATAAAGAAGGCCCGGGTGTCAAACCCGATCAAAAGCCTTGGCAACATCTAATGAAACAGCAGAGCAATATTTTTTCGTTTCACAATTAATACGATATTGAGTCAGCTAATTAGTTAATTTGATGGATTGTAGAATGTCTATTCCTGAACCCAAATTGTGAATTTGGGATGATTTGATCGATATTAATTAGTCGAAATACACGCTTTAAGATTAATTTTTCAGTTAGTTTGGCAAATAAAGGAAGAAGACTTATTGGACGATACGAAATTGGTATGGCCGGGGGTTTATTTGGTTTAGGAATACTAACTGAAGTTTTCCACTGTACAGAAATGTACGAGGGTCTTAGTATGGAATTAAAAATATGAGTGAGGTGGGTAACAGTTTATTTTTGATAACAGGCGTGCAACTTCAACTGTAATTAAGTCCAATCAATTTTTTTTTTTTTATTATCATACTCAAAAAATGTTTCTGAATAGAGCTCGTTATATTCATAAAGGGTCAAGGTTTCATTAAAAATGAATGTTTGTTTTATTACCTTGCTCGATAATATTTTTTTACTCAAAAACCATTTAGAATTTGAAATTTTGTAATTCTAATACAGTTGTTAAGGTATAAATATTATCTATATTAAATTTCTTAACAATCAATAGCTATTAACTAACGTGTAATAATGCAAGTACATACGTGGCCGAAACTATACATTTAAATCAGAAGAGTTTAAAGTGTAACTTTCGTGAAGAACGTTGTATTTTAAGATTATTTGTGGTTATAAAAATAAATAATAGGTAGAAATACTTCCATGACAATAAGTTTTAAAAATGTTCTGGTTTATTAAGATTTTTTTTTTATTATTTCTATATAAATCTTAATGAAATCTTCAGGTACTTATGATCATCAAAACTGTGTATTTTATAGAAATTTACTTTGTATAACTACTATATAAATGGAATGCATTGTAAAATGAAATAATAAACATTTAATAATATTGTATTCTTTTAGATTCTGAACGGAGTGATGGAATCTATTGGTTTTACAATGATGTGTGTTTTTAGATTCTGAACGGAGTGATGGAATCTATTTTTTTTTTTTATTTTTGTGTCTGACGACACCTTTTTTGGCAGTATAAATGCTTCGATTTGCTTTTGTAGCAACTTTTCTGAAAGGAAAGTGAATCTAATTGGTACTTTGGGGGGTCAAAAGTTAAAAATTTCCAATATTTTTTAAATGCGACGGAAAAAACCATAAAAAAATTTGGGAAAAACGGGAGTTTTTACGCAAAACCAGTTTTCGACATAATCAAATTTTTTATTTTGCTATAACTCAAAAACTAATCGATGTAAATACTTGAAATTTTCACCAAATATTAAGACTAGCGTTCTCTATACACCGTTTAATTTTCAAAGTATTTTGACTTTTATTGAGCTATTTATAGATAATTGAAATTTTCAATTTTTTTAAGTATTTTTTTTTTAAATAACGATAAAATTTTTTTGGCTGCCCAGAAAATCTTGAAAATTTAATACAAGGTTTCTTATAAGTTGTTCCTTAATTGATAAAGAAAAATCTAAAATCGTAGGTCACAATTTTTTTTAATAAGTGCTCAAAGTTCCAATTTATACGAAATATGTAAAAATCACGATAATTTACAGTTATTTTGTAGATAAAAATTCATAAAATTTTTTCTGTTCATACTTAAGGTTCAAAATTTTAACACTAGGTTATCTATAAGCTACTCTTCAAAAATCATTGATTTCTATTGAGGTATGACAACATCTTTACGCAATTTTTAGATTCTGAACGGAGTGAAGAATGTATTGATTTTACAATGATGTGTGTTTTAGATTCTGAACGGAGTGAAGAATGTATTGATTTTACAATGATGTGTGTTTTTTTTTTTTTTTTTTTGTGTCTGTCGACACGATTTGGGGCAGTAAAAATGCTTCGATTGCCTTATGTAGCAACTTTTCTGAAAGGAAAGTGAATCTATTTGGTACTTTGGGGGGGTCAAAAGTAAAAAATTTCCAATATTTTTTAAATGCGACGGGAAAAACGGGAGTTTTTACGCAAAACCAGTTTTCGACATAGTCAAATTTTTTATTTTGCTATAACTCAAAAACTAATCAATGTAAATACTTGAAATTTTCACCAAATGTTTAGATTAGCGTTCTCTATACACCATTAAATTTTCAAAGTATTTTGACTTTTATTAAGCTATTTATAGACAATTGAAATTTTCAATTTTTTTAAGTATTTTTTTTTTAAATAACGATAAAATTTTTTTGGCTGCCCAGAAAATCTTGAAAATTTAATACAAGGTTTCTTATAAGTTGTTCCTTAATTGATAAAGAAAAATCTAAAATCGTAGGTCACAATTTTTTTTAATAAGTGCTCAAAGTTCCAATTTATACGAAATATGTAAAAATCACGATAATTTACAGTTATTTTGTAGATAAAAATTCATAAAATTTTTTCTGTTCATACTTAAGGTTCAAAATTTGAACACTAGGTTATCTATAAGCTACTCTTCAAAAATCTTTAAAAAAATTTCTACCGGAATTAGAGGAAAAAATTTTATGACTGTTTGAAATTTAAATATTTACGAAATTGCATAAAATAGCGATTTATTCTCAAACGATTTTAAATATTTTTTATAATTCAAAAAGTATAAGTCGCAGATATTTGAAATTTCTACCAACTGTTAAGATTGGTATTTTCTTTATGTCATATTTTTTTCAAAATATAATATTGATTTTTAAGCCACTTATAGGCATTTAAAATATTCGATTTTTTTACATTTTTTTTTTATAATCGGTGATAAAAAAAATTTGGCTACTACAAAATACTTGAAAATTTAATCGAAGATTCCACAGAAGTAGTTCTTAATGTTATTCAAAAATTATTAAAATCCATAGGCACAATTTTTTTTATAAGCGTTTGAACAGCGAATATTGACATAAAATTACATGTAAAATATAATATAATGTAGAATGTTCTAGACTGACAAACTATATCGCTGTATGCAACTGCCAACCCATCCTAATTGAAAAATATATTTATCGTTTCAAAATAAAATATACTTTTTATGTATTATATCCTAGACAAACATATGAACTCCGTTCAGAATCGTTATTCGTATATAATTATATCTATCATTGCATTCAAATTTAACAAATCCATTATAATAATGACCTATCCTATAAGCCAGGTGCACTCCACCCCTAACTGTACAGCAGAGCGAGGCCCATCCGGTTTTTTTTATTATTTATTTTCGTAGAAACGTCGAAAATTTGCTCTCAGGACAAATAATATTTAAATTTACTACTTTACAACTACTTTACAACTTAATAGTGTCCATTTAAACTCAAAACCTGCATTGGCTCAAACTTATGTTTTTTTAAAGTATAGAATTAGTGGAAGTAGTAGATTTAGTTATTATGTCTTTATCAAGTTGTCATGTCCATGTACTTTGAGAATGTCGAAACAACTATTTTATATTTTAGATTAATATTATTTTATTCATATTGACAACTAAGCAAATTAATAATTTTATATTTTATATTTAATATTAATATTTTTTATTTTATATAATCATATTAAGCAAGGATAATATATGTTAATTTTATTATTATCTTCGAGCAACGGAAAGCCTTGAGATTGTAACGGATTATTTTCAAAGGAAACGGCCCTCTCAGGGCCACCACATACATGAAATGGCAGTATAATGTAGCACCCTTAAAAACTCGAATCACATTCTTATTTAATCAACTCTTCAATCAGGAATATCTATCTCGTTCGAAGAAAAGAAAAAGGAAGAACTAATTGATAACAATAACGACGATTTAATGATATAATTCATCTGTGGTGTCACAAGCAGTATATTATCTACGACGATGAACGAACGAATAGTATACCATTTATAATCACGACAACGACGGCTACCTGCGGTGAACGACGATTCAAGAGTATATGGCGAACCGATACTCAAACCTATGGTGAACTCTGACATCCAGCGTAATCAGTAGTAACGCCAGACGACAGATTATTGGCCCACCAACTGCCACCGAGGACAAACATACTAACGCGGACCTGATCGCTTACGGGATTATCCGATGTCCGTATACTCCCCAATCCCCACGTAATTCGGCGAGGATATAGACGAAAACGGTTCTTTTCAGGGCTACCAGCCTCTCACCCATCTCCAATTATTTAATCGACTAGGATTTGGGTCTGTTGGTATATTTATGAAAACTTATTTAATTTCTCCCGAGTATTATCAAGGACTCCCTACACTATTCTATACATATATCTCTCAAGATAATGAACCTGTTGTATTGTATAATTAATAATTCTCGGGGCCCGACTCTAATGCTTACTTGAGGCTGTCGAGCGGGACCAATACAAGATCTTCCCATACATTATAAAATATATATATATATATATATATACTTATATATTTTATAATGTATGTATTACATTATTTATATTTTACATGTATATATATACTTGTAAAATATAAATAATGTAATACCCGAACACCTTGTATATTTTTCGATAACGGCAGGGTCAGTTCTACTCACACCATTTCAAGACTTTTCTTTTTCTCAAGCTACCTTTTGGCACTGCACAATTTTTTTTTAAGTATAAAGAGAGATGCAGTACCATTTACAAATTAGTTATGATTTAACTTCTTAACTGGGCGGTTGATATGTAGTGATCTATCTTAGTAAATAAAATACATTATTAATATTTTCAAAGTACTTTTATTATTTTCTGAAACAATTTTTAAACACATGCTATATTTATACGTCTATTGGAAATGAACAATCAAAAAAAGTCGAACTTTTCATTAAATTGTCGAACTTTCGAAACCGGCTCGTTACAATAATAATTAATGTTCAACTGATACTTTCAAATTCTGTAAAGATACGTTTCTGATCTACTTTATTTTTCATTTGTATTACAATTTAAATATTTTTTTTTTGTTAAATACATCGTATATTTATTTTATTTTATTTTCTTATTATAATAAAACTATAAGAGTATAATTAATATTTTATATGTTCTTTCAATAGTTTTCATTAAAAACTTTTTTAAACACAAAATGTTTATTTATACTTATAAAACATGACATTTATTCAATATAAAACACAATTCCTGGTAAAAATTCACTTAGAATCATTTTTTGTACACCGTGATCTAACACTATATTAAAACTAAAAACAATATTTATTTACGTTTAAGTTACAAAAGTTGGGTTCCAAATTGTAAACAATACTTATTATTATTATTATTTATTATTTTTTTTTTTTTTTTTTTTACTGAGCTTATTTAGTATATGCAATAATAAACATGAAGATATATTAAACAATTCTTTCAGCTTTTAATTACACGTCATAATTATTTTAAATACATTTACTTCCCAAACGTTATGTAATTTATATTTACCTTAAAGAATTTATACTAGAATTATTCAACTATTAAGTATTTATATTTAATGTGATCAATGGATTCAAAGTTAAACAGTATTATTATAAACGTTCTAATGCTAATGCCTATGATATGTTCATAATTATTTCTAAGAAAAATATTCAATTTTATACCGTGAATAAGATACATGCAGCAGAAAGGTATATGAATCAAAGATAAACATAAACATTGAAGAATTATAAATTATTTTAATTAAACTTAAATATAAATACATTGAAACTTTTAAACTTATAAATCTAAAATAAATCTTTTAATTATAAAGTTTGACTCGAAGGTTTTTTTCGAAAATACTCCAAGGCGTTAGAATGTTAATTATAAGTGTGATATATTTACAGATTTCAATTATTTTTATAAAAAAAATTTAAAGATGAGTATAAAAATAGGATATAATATATATATATATATATATTATATATTATTAATGTTATTGTAATCATTAAGTTGAACCAACATATTTTGTAAAAATTATATTTTAAATGTTAATGCTAAGTGTCAATTTTTGAATAGTTGACATCAAATCATCTTTAGATTTTTTAAAATTCTAAAAAATACATATGAAACAATATTATTCTCTTTTTTTACAAATTACGTAGGTATATAATTCGAATTATCTGAACATATTTTTTAGACCTACTTTTAAACCAATTTTGAGTAAACTAGCAGTATGAATTAACGTCTAAAATAAAATTTAAAATTAACTGTATTTATTTTTCATGTTTTGTCAACAACAATTTATTTAAATTTCTATTTGGACTAAAACATACAATATACGTTATGTTTATATGTTAATTATATTATGTTTAATCTATAAACAAATATTTGATTATTTGATTTAGTTGTGTTTTCCGCGTTATGTTAGTAAAGGTATAATGCAATAAAAATGATGAAGTTTATCCAAACGACTTAACGATACTTTAGTACGGACTAGTACTCGGAACTGCTGCAATATTTCAACTAATTTTAGTGTGCATATAGTATTATACAATTGAGAAAAATGAATGAAGTTGAAATTAATATTAATTTTAAAAATTTGTTTGACGAAAAAATTAAAAATATTAATTAAAATTTAGTATATAAAAAATATTTTAATAATATTAAATGTTGTGATGTGTACAATCATAGGCGGAAATTGGGGGGTGCTTGAGGGGGCTTAGCCCCCCGAAATTATTAAATTTCGTAGTATAAAATATTGAAATAGGTACTTATTTTGCAACAATTGACATTTAAGCCCCCCCTAAAATTCAATCATATCTCCGTTTATGTGTACAATACATTTCGCGATTTGTACAGTGATTATTGTACACATCGCAAATTGTATAATGAACTTGTACAATCTAGTTACTTTGTACAGCAACATTGTAAAATTCGCAATGTGTACAAAAATCACTGTACAAATTGCAAAATTTACAATTCCGGACTTTGTATGTAACATATGTATATATATACAGAGTGTTTCTGGTATGGTGGAGGAAACTAGTATACACGTATTCTCTGAAGTGATCAAATAAGGAATATTTTCAAATTTTTTTTCCATCTTTGAAACCTGAGTTTTATCGAATTATCTTTAGAACATAATTTCAAATCTACACACAGATACTTGTATTGTATTTTTTGCAAATTTCTCTTGTGAATCGATGTATGATATCGATTTTGGACTTGTCGCGCGTTTTTCACGCTCGAGTCACCGACTAAAAAAAAGTCGTGTGACACATCGATTCGTATGAGAACACTTCGAGATAAACAGTGATGATAGTAGTTTGTTGTTAGTCAACACACGAAATTAACAGGCGCGGATACAAGGGGGGGCCATGGGAACGATGGCCCCCCCAAATATCACGAAACGAAAAAAAAAATCATATTTAATATGTCAAGCAATACTAAAAATTATATTTTTTGAAAAAAAGCTGTTTATAGGCTGTTATCTTTTAGTTTTTATGTACTTCATAAATAATAATAGATTACTACATTGTTTTGGAGATCGTTGAATCGTTCTAATTATAATTCGGTAATTTCTAATCGCGCCGACTGACGACATGACGGACACCGGTCGTCGTTTTATTTCGTAATCGCCCGCATTGATATACCTACCATTATAACTTATAAAATATTATATTTTCATTCTGTATCATTAAATTTGTTCTGTGCAACTATACATGAACTACTGAGTACAAAGAAGACAATATCTATATTTTTAAAAATGGTACGTATCGTAATTTATATTAAATACATTTTTGTTTTTTAGTTTTATTATTTTATTATATTAATATACAAATATAATATAAAATTATGTACCTAATTATAACGAAAAACGATAATCATAAATAATTAAATAGGTACCACAAAACAAAACATAAAGATTAACAAAATCTACAATTCATCATTAAACAAAACATAACGCAAAACTTAATTTTAGAATATCATAAAACGAAATAAATTAAATTAAAATTCATATACCTACTAAGAGTTATAGTATCGATCGGTTTCGTAGAAAATTTATTTCATGCGATTTATTTTTATTATACATTCCTTAGTGGAACTCTTGTTATCCATTCCCTGCATCAGTTGTTATTTTTAAATTGAATAGGTACAAAATAACATTTATAATCAATAGTATTTACTATTTAGTTTTAATTATAGTTAAATATAAATATAATATAATATACTAAATAGGTAAATTAAATATATTTAAATCCAATTATTGGATCAAAATAATGATAATCATTTTATTATCTATCATTATTGAATTATTCACAGGCACAATTATCAAATGAAAAAAGAACTATAAATTTATATTTTTTACCTGCTAAAAAACAGATTTTAGAAAATGATACATCCACCAACTGCCACCGAGGACAAACATACTAACGCGGACCTGATCGCTTACGGGATTATCCGATGTCCGTATACTCCCCAATCCCCACGTAATTCGGCGAGGATATAGACGAAAACGGTTCTTTTCAGGGCTACCAGCCTCTCACCCATCTCCAATTATTTAATCGACTAGGATTTGGGTCTGTTGGTATATTTATGAAAACTTATTTAATTTCTCCCGAGTATTATCAAGGACTCCCTACACTATTCTATACATATATCTCTCAAGATAATGAACCTGTTGTATTGTATAATTAATAATTCTCGGGGCCCGACTCTAATGCTTACTTGAGGCTGTCGAGCGGGACCAATACAAGATCTTCCCATACATTATAAAATATATATATATATATATATACTTATATATTTTATAATGTATGTATTACATTATTTATATTTTACATGTATATATATACTTGTAAAATATAAATAATGTAATACCCGAACACCTTGTATATTTTTCGATAACGGCAGGGTCAGTTCTACTCACACCATTTCAAGACTTGCTTAGATTTTAAATATATTGAGGTGCGACAACATCTTTACGCAATTTTTAGATTCTGAACGGAGTGAAGAATGTATTGATTTTACAATGATGTGTGTTTTTTTTTTTTTTTTTTTTTGTGTCTGTCGACACGATTTGGGGCAGTAAAAATGCTTCGATTGTCTTATGTAGCAACTTTTCTGAAAGAAAAGTGAATCTATTTGGTACTTTGGGGGGTCAAAAGTTAAAAATTTCCAATATTTTTTAAATGCGACGGAAAAAACCATAAAAAAATTTGGGAAAAACGGGAGTTTTTACGCAAAACCAGTTTTCGACATAATCAAATTTTTTATTTTGCTATAACTCAAAAACTAATCGATGTAAATACTTGAAATTTTCACCAAATGTTAAGACTAGAGTTCTCTATACACCGTATTTTGACTTTTATTGAGCTATTTATAGATAATTGAAATTTTCAATTTTTTTAAGTATTTTTTTTATAAATAACAATAAAATTTTTTTGGCTGCCCAGAAAATCTTGAAAATTTAATACAAGGTTTCTTATAAGTTGTTCCTTAATTGATAAAGAAAAATCTAAAATCGTAAGTCACAATTTTTTTTAATAAGTGCTCAAAGTTCCAATTTATACGAAATATGTAAAAATCACGATAATTTGCAAGTTATTTTGTAGATAAAAATTCATAAAATTTTTTCTGTTCATACTTAAGGTTCAAAATTTTAACACTAGGTTATCTATAAGCTACTCTTCAAAAATCTTTAAAAAAATTTCTACCGGAATTAGAGGAAAAAATTTTATGACTGTTTGAAATTTAAATATTTACGAAATTGCATAAAATAGCGATTTATTCTCAAACGATTTTAAATATTTTTTATAATTCAAAAAGTATAAGTCGCAGATATTTGAAATTTCTACCAACTGTTAAGATTGGTATTTTCTTTATGTCATATTTTTTTCAAAATATAATATTGATTTTTAAGCCACTTATAGGCATTTAAAATATTCGATTTTTTTACATTTTTTTTTTATAATCGGTGATAAAAAAAATTTGGCTACTACAAAATACTTGAAAATTTAATCGAAGATTCCACAGAAGTAGTTCTTAATGTTATTCAAAAATTATTAAAATCCATAGGCACAATTTTTTTTATAAGCGTTTGAACAGCGAATATTGACATAAAATTACATGTAAAATATAATATAATGTAGAATGTTCTAGACTGACAAACTATATCGCTGTATGCAACTGCCAACCCATCCTAATTGAAAAATATATTTATCGTTTCAAAATAAAATATACTTTTTATGTATTATATCCTAGACAAACATATGAACTCCGTTCAGAATCGTTATTCGTATACAATTATATCTATCATTGCATTCAAATTTAACAAATCCATTATAATAATGACCTATCCTATAAGCCAGGTGCACTCCACCCCTAACTGTACAGCAGAGCGAGGCCCATCCGGTTCTTTTTTTTTTTGTTGCAATTAGTGGAAACGTGGTTGAATTTTATACTTGAAAAGAATGTTAGCCTTCTGGAGGAATGTTTAGTTATGATAAATATGTGTTCAATACGGTTTATGATGAATCTTTACCTTTAAATGATATAATATTTAATAATAATTAAGTAGAACATAGTTATATATATGGGAAGAGGGTGTACTACACCTGCAACTCCTCCTCCTTTGGTATGAATTATACTTAAAATATAATAAGATTCTCTGAACCACGCGATTCGTAATCTTATTATATTTTATCATCACAATAAAATAAAAAATGAATACTTAAAAAAAATTTCGTGATTCTAGAATAATTTCCAAAACGGAAATTATATTGATACGAAATAAATAGTTAAAATTGATTAATACTTTTTTTAATCCTTCGATTTTAATCGTACTGATTAAACATCCCATCAACATTTACTGTATTGAATAAAATCTTAAAAATCGTTACTATAGCACCACTCACTTAAACCAAACAAATTACTATTGTGGTTTGCGGTCGAAATGGTATAGACACGGTATTTCTCCCGCGGTGAACCCAGAGAGTATTAAAGCCGAATTAAAGATTGGATTCGATGCCACCCTGAAATAAATTTATTACTGGGTCAGCATACGCAATATCGATAAAACGTCTATACACTGACGTTTTAAGTCGTTGTATGGGCCCTGACGCTTTATTAAATAATAGGATTTTGAAAAATTGATATAAAAGCATAGGCATAAACTTCAAATAAAATTGGTCATTATTTAATACGTTAGGTGTAGTGATTCACAACTCGCAAAATGTGTGTTAATTACATTGAATAATTTTTAATTTCAACAATTATAGGGCTTGTGTGAACAAAATATGCAGAGGATATTTTTCTCAAATAATTATAATTAAAACTTAGGTGAGTGGAGGCTGCTTAAGAATAAGTCAAAAATATTATAATAAGTAATAAATTAAGCTACTAAAAAAGGATTTACTTTAGTTCTTTATTTGTGATCATCAAGTAACTACGCCTTATAAAATGTATTGCTTCACTATTTCGTACGACCCTCATCAATTTTTTATCTCAATGTATATTTATGTGTAAAAGTAAATTACTATAACTGCGATGCATTGTTTACAAAGAAAAATACTACAATTTTGATTATTTATATTATACAATATTTAATGTTTTAGTATATACTTCTGTGACTTGGTTCAACGAATTATTACTACGTGGTTCATTTGTTAATTGTGTCGAATTCAAACTTCTTGTATAAACTATTGAGTGTACCCATAAACAGTTAGAAATGAACAGTTCTTAGTCTAAGACTAAATTCATATAAAGAAAATTTAACGTGCATTTATTAGTCATTGTTCACATAAATTACAGATTTTACACCTTAATCACACGTTTATAACTAGTCAGTTGAATTTTTTATTCCGTCGAAGATAGACGTTACAGAGTCTCAGTGGCGTAGATACTTTTTTTTTATGAGGGGGCAATTTATAATCACTGGTTAATTTAAATAAGTTATTTTATTAATTTTAATTTTTATATAATATACCGTTTTGTATATTTTATATTACAAAGTGAACGAGACGTACTAATAGTTAATTCGTCCAAAACTTCCTCTGCGTTTATTGGTTCTGCTGGATGAATGCCATGCCATGGCTATTCCATTTAATCTTTTCTATAAAATGAAACATATTATTGCATTATATTTTATGCAATAACCAATGAAATCCAAATAATTGTTAAAAGTTTAAATTATAATTGTGTTAGAAGTTGAACGATTAGAACCAGTCGTTATCGCTGTTATAGATTATTTATTTTCCACAAATAACAATAAACTCTATGATCGTATTAATATTGTCTTTACAATTGTCAAAATTATTACATTTATAAATTAAGATAAACTCAGAATATTATTTGTCGTCAATTTTTAATAATTTTTTACGTTCATAATATTCTTAGTATATCTTAGTACGAGTTCTTATATAATAATATTACATTTATAATGATATCATTATTATATTCTGTATTTGATGAAAATAATTTTGTTACTCAATTTTTATTATATACCTAAACATAGTAAAATTAAAATATAATTTTACTATAATGTGTTAGTAGGTACATAATAATTCAACAACTTAAAAAAAATCTAAGGAGGGTGGAAACCCGGAGACCCTAAACTAGTACTAACTAGTACTAAAAACGATTGTCGAGTATGTAGGTACTACTTACTTATATTATATTTATATCGTCCGGCATTCAGTGCCGTAACTAGAACTAGATGGGCCTCGGTGCAAATTTAATCTGTGGGCCCTTTATAATAAAAGCGCACATTGGGTGTGAATGTAGGAGGTGCTGGAATAATATATGGTACACAGATCTGTGGAGAACTTAACCTCAACAGTCCACCCCCCCCCCCTTAATAATATAAAAACTGCATTGCAATAATTTTAAATTTTAAAATTAAACAATTAATATTCTTACTTTTTAATTATAAAACAAATATAATAATTTAAAACTTTAATTAGTTATACTTACATACTTGTATAGACAAATTAATAACTAATGATAAAGTTGAAATCGTATAAATGTTAATAAAATCGATACTCTTTATTTATTTAAACTTATAAAAAATTAATTCATAACGGCACCGTGGTCGTGGTATACAGCCGGTATAGGCAAATGCACGGGCGTGCTACGAATTAAGTCCGATTCACACTGTTCCGGCACGGCACGGACCGTCACAGCACGTACATGCACAACAAAATATTATACTATTAGTTTATATGAGATAATTCATATTGATGCGGCCGCCACCGCACCGTTACGTTACAGCACGGACCGGACCGACTAAACATAATCGGAAAGAATGTTTAGACAGTGCGGTACGTGACGGTCCGTGTCGGTACGTCGAGTGTTGGTGCAGTGTGAACACAAATATTATTATTAACACAGTAAATGAAATACAAATTAATTCAAATATAATATAATTATAATATAATATAATATAGGTATTATAATATAATTAATTCATATAAAAAAGACAATAAATAAATAAAATATATTTTTTAAAATATCGTGGACCCAAATTTTTCTTTTTTGATTAGACTTTTGTTGAACACTCTTTGAACTATATTCTTCTTCATCTAATAAAATTGCTATAATAGCAAAATCTGACATTGAGAAATTACGAAACATATTAAAATTCTTTAAATATTACTGAACATTAAATGCGATTAGGTGTTTATAAATTTTATTAACATTTAATCACACATCAATAACTGAACACTAACAACAACTCTGAATGACTGAACTACACAAAACGACTACCTGCGTATGTATGTGAATATTATTTTATAATATTATTTGGACAATTTTCGTGCCGTGCCGTAACAGTGTGAATATGTGGACAATTTGTCGTGACGTTACGTGCTGTGACGGTCCGTGCCGTGTCGGAACCATTGAACTCTATATGATAACTGGAATGCTCACCAAGCAATGTTGCCCGAGAGAGGATGTTAGAATGAGATAGCACATACTAATAGTGTGTCACGTAGCACAATAACACAATAAAATATTAATAATAATAATAAAGAAAATAAAATTATAAAAAAAAAGAAAAGAAGAATTTATAAATTATAATAATTATATTTATTATTATAATAATAATAATGAAATATGGCAAATGAATAATAATGAAATATGACAAATGAATAATAAGAATAAAATTGTCATAAGACGCACAAGAAATTATGTTAAATAAAATAAGCAAAACGTTAAAAGATAAAAGAAATAATAAAAATGTATATTAATGTCATAAACGACGAAAGAAAAAGGCCACGGAGACGGCTAAAAGCAGACAAGTTCGTCAGACGTTAGCGGATGTCGGCTCACCGTCCGCGAACGCTTCGTGACACATCGCCATCTCCAAAACTGGTTCTTTTAATCGCTCGGGCGTCC